>VZSC01009295.1:7991-26407 GCA_013398225.1 Steatornis caripensis
TAAAAAAAAAAAAAAAAAAGGAAAGAACACACAAGAAATAATGTATTTTTTCTAGATTCACCCTGCTTTCTTTCCTTCCAGAATGCTGTTTGGGGACTCTTTTATTTAACAAAATAAGGTTATCTCATCAGCACAAAAGCTGAAAGTTTCATCAGGTCCAAGACTGCTTCCATCTATGGAATTACTTTTTAACACATTCTGAGTTAAAATTATCCCCTCTGAGCCAAATGCAGATTGACAGCCAAACACCAAACAATCACGTTTTGTTAATCCATTTACAGAGGTGCAAATGCCTGATCCAACACCGTTAGCTCTGACACCACAGCAGTATTGTGGGGTTTTCTCTTTAAAAAAAAAAAACAACCAACCAAACAACAGATTTTGGGAGAGAGACACTTGTTACTGTTTAAAGGAGAAGAGAGGGATTCTAGGAACCCCTGGGGTTGTGGTATTGCTCACCACCATCTCAAGCTTGTTTTGTTTGTTCATAGTACAGAAAGCAGCTTTTGTGTCAAAAACTGAAGCCTTTAACATTTTCAAAGCCTGTCTTCCTCTCAGCTGTGGTGCGCACACTGATGGAGCAAAACAAGGGCACCCAGAGTTCAGTAGCTCATATAATTGGACGTAAACTGATTTCAGTTTAAGGTCAATTTGAAGAGGAGGCTTCAGGTGCCATTCAGAGATGACAGGAGAGCCCAACACAAGCCCTAATATTGCAGGAAGAATATAGCACTGCTAAGTTAGAAATCATTGCTGGAAAGTTGCTGTCGGGACTGTCTCGCTTGCACATAAGCTATGGATCTAGATCATTTAGACAGACAGATGGACAGACACACAGATATGAGTGAAGAGATGAAATTCCTTCCTTGTCACTCAGCAGTCCAATTTAACCTGATTTTCTTCTATTTAATTTTGTGTGCCTGACTACAAAGGTGTCTATAACCTAATGATCTAAGCATGGGAAATGTGAAATTGGACTAACTTGTGATAGAGATAAATTTTTATTACATTCAACAGATGTGTAGCTATTTCTGCATACCCGACTCCGCTTACCTACTCTTCTACTTACGCATGCGTCTTGCAGTTTTTAGTGCGAAAGCGAAACATTCAAGGCTTTACATTTTTATGCATTTTTGAAAGTGGTCAACACAAACACAGACACACACACTCACAGCTCTGCAGCAAACTCATCCCTCTTGAAAAGGTTTATTGAGCACCTCTGAAACATCAGTGTGAAGGTGGGATCACACACAGGATGCTCAAAATCTATGCACAGTGTTGAAAATTCACCTACCCTCTTTGCTTGTGCCTCCTCCTGCATGTAGGAAAGTCACCACCCTGTCACCTGACCTGCACAAAATAGCTAGTTACCACTGTAGTTTGAAAACACATGTGCTCATGTGTGGGCTATTCCTTTTGAGGATAAATAACAGGGCTAGGAAAAAAGGGGGAAGGTATATGCCACGGACCTTTTGCAAACTAACAGGTGACTCGGTTGACATCAGGCAGGGTTAAAGTGGTGGAGCAGGGAATGGTGCCCCTCTTCCCACCCACTAAGCAGAAGAACAAATTCCCACCTTCCACCTCATCTATCCTTAAGGAAGAAAAGGCTCAAAGAGATCTGCTGCCCACCCGCTGTCCCAAGGACTCAAGGACTGAGTTAATCCCATCACACTAACAGAACATAACAATGTGTTGAGAGTACTTACCACATTCCTTGAAATGGAAGAAAGTTGCTGTGGTTATTAGTAGCTCCTAATGATATTTGCATAGATTAACAGACTTGAATGCAATCATGAATGCTACATTCCCGGGGAAAATAATGAAGAAATCCATTATGAGGTAATAAAGTAACTAAGTCAATACAGTAATAATTTGATCCCATATTAGTAATAATTTCATCTCCTGCTGCAAGGCAATTTTAATGCACATACCATTTCTGGACAGTTTTATAAATATCACCTTTGTTTGAGATAATTAATTAGCAAAATCAAAAAATATATTGCTGGTATTTTATACGATAAATTAGTCATTAGCTTTAAACTGGCAGGCTGTAATAAAACTTATTAAGATAAATGTGCTGGGATTCTTAACACTTCAGAGAAGCTGTTCTCCTCTGTCTTAAGGCTCTTCTGGTGCAAAACTATTATCGCTGCTGGGTGGTTTCTACGTATGTTAAAACCCAATTATGAAAATCATGTTTATAACCCCGACTTGCTTAGCAATAGGAGCCGAATGCATTAGCCCATACCTGCCCAGTGGACGAAGCTAGGGTGAGGGTGAGTTGCTAAGGGCCCTATTATCTCACTTCCCATCGTCAGTCAGAGCCTAGAGCCTCCTGCAAGACTGAACTGAACTAACTTCACTTCAGAGGAACTCAGGTCCAGGTCATCCTGCTGATATAGGGGAATGTTTTGTGTTCAGAGACAGGGGAGATGAAGAACAGTAATCATTAGGGGGGTGATTACCAATTCTAGTTTTCTACTACTGCTCTTATCTTGTGATTACTGAATCATTTTGTGCTTTCCAGAAGTGCCTGGAAATCACAACGGACCTCAACAACTTCTGTGACAAAGTGGCCACTGGAGCCAAAAGCTACTACACTTTACAGTGACCGCCATTTCCAGACCTCTGAAATATTCCCTCCATGTGGCTGGGGCTCTGAGAAAGGCTTTGCTGTGTGTTTGGGGAGCTGTCCCAGCCAGATGGCACAAGCTGGCTAAGATTGTCAGAACTGGATGGGGAGCAGCTTCTTGCAAGGAGCACAAATACTGCCGTCTAATGAGCTGGTCTTGGCTCCCTGGAAGGTTGAGGTGTGTGGCCAAAGCAAGGGTTGCCATTCTGGGCTTCATGACACTGCTGTCCAGGAATAGGGGTATTAAATCATTAAATCACCTTTTGAAGGGCATCATTTGAGGCTTGCTTGGGCGTCCCCTGAGCCTGTTTGCTGTCATCTTCCCAAGGCATTACAATTTCTCACTCTGGCCAAACTTGGCCCTTTCCCCCACTGATCCCCATCTAGCTAAGGTTTCCAAATTCATGTCACTTTGCATTTGGAATGGTATTAAATGACACAAATTGATGGTCCATTGAACTCCAGTCTTCTGTATAGGCCAATTCTCAATGCAAAATAGGAATGTCCCCAAAACCTCATTCTCATTTATAAAAAACTCAACAGAGTTCAACGTTTAGCTGGGAGCAGGCCATGAGTGCTTCTGGAATCTACAATTAAGCTAATATTGTAGCCAAGTAAACAGTCAAAAGAGAGAGAAATTGGCAAACCCCATTGCTCCCCCCATTCAGCAAACCAGTTCTGTTATAATATCATTAGGGGAGCAAAATACCTTACAGACCTAAGAAGCTCACTCTATTGCAGAAATGCTCCCTTTCCTAATACACCATGTGAATCACTCTTGAAATAAAATGATAGAATCAATACTTTGTCATACTTGTTTGCCTTCTTTGGGGAGAACAAATATTTTTCCCCACCAGGTAGCAATACCTTCACTTTATGGATACTTTCCCATTGACGTACAAAGCACTTTAGGTACAAGTTTGATTTAGGAATCCCATAAGCCTTGGTGTGCTGGAGGGGGAGAGCAACCGGGGCAAAAATCATTGTACAGGCGCTTTGTTCTGATAGATTTCCTAAGTATGCACTATTGGTCAACATCAGGGAAGGCTATTTGACTACGTGGGCCTTTGATATGACACAGAATGACAGTTATTATATAATCATATCACACCCTGGTGCCAATTGGCATGGGCCATTGCATTCAGTTGGTAGGCTGTATGCCTTGCTTTTCGATGAAAACTTATTAGACTTGAATTTCCAGTCCTAATATTGTGTGTGTTAATTGGAAAGCTGTTTAAAAGTGTTGGGACATGAAGAGGACTGCAAGCCTAGGTGAGGCCTCAGAGATTATTCCATTTGCTGTTATTCAGGAATACATGTCAAGCCCGCTGTGCTCTCTGTTCTACTGTCTCTGATTTGATGCTTTTGAATACACAACATTTACTCTGACTGTTCAAAGGGGAAGATATGTATTTTCAGGACCAACTTTTTGCAGGTTTCCTCAAAGTGCTGTGAGACTCTTAATTGTCCATTAGAACTATTCCTTTGCCTGATCCCTGTTGTGCCTGCTGTGTGGTGGATGCATGTGACACAAGTTCTTCTCAGCTTCTGTGTCCCACAAGTGTTCTTGCCACTTCAGAATGATGTTTAAGTGATGTTTATTGGGTGGATTGTCTGTTGGCTATTACACTTCCCTCCCCTGCCTCCTGCCTGAATTGAGATCATGCAAACGGAATAAAAAAAGATGGTTTTATAAGTAATGCAATAAACCACTTAATTATTAGGGAGAATTGCATCTTATTGCCCTATCCCTATTACCAAGGCCTTCCAGCTATACAGGATGAGGTGACAAAGCATTTATGGACTGCTGGGGTTAGTCCTGGGGTGTCTACCCAATTTGGCCAAGTCGGAAAAGCTCCTATGCAGTTGGCCATTTTGAGCTTAGCTAGTTCATGAGAGTTTTTAGGAGCCTTGCTGCTCAGACCTGTTTTACACCAGGGATCCTCAGCTCTGTGGTCATACTCGGCACCATTAAATCTGATGACCTCAGGGGCGAGGGTAGGGAGGAACAGGCCTAGGCATAATCCCTTCAGCGTCTCCTGCAGAAAAGTGGCTTTAGCGACAAGCATCTCACAACTGCCATTCCTACAATCGTTCCCCTTGTCGATACGATGACCTTTCAGAAGCGGAAGCTCCTTTTTATTACTCTGTGCACTGGGGTAAACCAGGCCACGCTGTGTTATCTACCCAATTTATCAACACTATTTACAGCAGGTCCATTCCACTGTCTGGCTTAACTCAGTGCCCAGAGACCCCGCATTGAGAGAGGAGGCGGCTGCTGAAGAGAAAGAAATGTCAATTCCAGCCTAGTCCCCTAAAGTGGAATAAAAGAAACAAAGTAAATAAGGAAGGAGAAGTAAATACAGTATCTCCAGGGTGATTACATCTATCTAGTCCAATACAGGCAAGCATAAAACCAATAGAAACACGGTCTTATCCTCTTAGTTATCACTGCACACAGAAAGTCATCTCTTGGTGGCCTAAAAGAAAGAAGCACGCCACATCCATCTTTAATGAATATGACATATCTCTCACCCGCTTGTATTTCAGCAACCCCAAACTGCTGAAAAATTAGATAGGAGAGTCCGTACTCCCTGTTTGCCCTGAATCATGAGGATGGATTAAAATGGTTTTTGTTCTGCTTTGTTTTTTAAGGATTACTTTGGGTAATTTTATTTTGTTTCTGCTCTTCTGTGCTTTAAGTGTTGTGGCTTGCCAGCCGTTCTCCACAACTCTGTGATCAGGATGTAATCTTTTACTCTTTTTAAATGAAAGAAAAACAAGTTGTTATAAGCACAAATGCTTGTAAAGGCTGTGGGTAATTGGAAAACACCAAGCATCACGAGACTCACCGTAAAAATGGGTGGCAGTCTGCTACTTCCATCACACTCAAATCATTTGAGCCTTAGGCCTGCCTTTCTAGCAGATTCAAACTTAGTGAAGTGGCAAAACAGGCCATACCTCTTCCCCTGTGGTACCACCACCCGGTCCGTAGGATGCTTCTAGCCATGCGATGAAGGGGGTACTTCACAACACGTCTCTGCAGGTCTCTCTTAACATCATGTCCTCATGCCATATGATCTGTATTCCCCTTACTTCAGCAAGGATTATGCCATGGCCACACATATATTTTTCACATGAGTTAATATAGTCATTATATATTTCTCTAACTTACTCCCCTGCACCCTGGGTTGATATCAGTCCTTGAGAGCTACACTAACTCAAGGGGTAGCCATCAATATCTTGGATTTTGTCTTGTATTGTTTAGACCAGTATTGAACCATCACATGGATGGTCCATGGGGCCTGTGATGAACAAAGGAATTTATTTGTTTCCCTACAGCTGAAATACGGCCCCCACAAACCCCACAGCAGTGACACATCGCAATGTCTGGGCACAGTCAGAAACCTGTCTCAACTATGTCCTCACAGATTTACGAATCAATCAGATCAAAATCAGGAGACCTGGTGGAGCCTGCTTCCTTAAATGATGTTTCAAATTTGAAATTGAGGATGATAAGAAAAAAACATGAAAGAAAATATCTGTATATAAAGAATAATTCAGACAGGTTCCACTGAAACTAAGGGCTCTGTTCAGGTTTCCTATTATAATTATGCTTCATTGCTGCCTCTCTCTGATGGCTGCCTAGGAACTAGCCTTTGACAGCCCTCCCTCTAAGGCAGACTCTCTAGTTTACTGCTCTCCTGGAGATGGGAGCCATACCTCTCTGCTCCAGGCATTTGAACCTGATGTCTGGCTGAGGCCTGAAAGAAACACTCTGCTTGCACATGCCTTCAAGTCAGAGCTTCATCCTAGCCACCGTGGACTTTGTCTGTGAAGCTGATACAGTAGATGACAGGAAAGAAGACCATAGAGATCATTCATGTTTGTCCTTGTAAGTATTTCAGCAGGGAAGAAGGGTCCCAGGTCAGGATGATGTCTCATAAGGGGAGAATCACTTGACACTGCACCAGGCTTGCTCACAGCGTCACTGTTGAACACCTCATGTTCCCCATAGCAGGTGCAACAAGTCCTGGGTGTATCCAAAGGCAAAATAGAAAGCATTTAACAGGATTAACTTGCACTATTTCCAGAACAACCACCCCTCTTGTAATTCCCTTTGTAACTCCCTCCTTATTTACCCTGGTGAGCAGAATGCAGCCCACTGCTGATGATGAGCTGTTCAAGTGTCACTATCATTCAACTTTTGGTAGCTGCCTTCTAGAAGTCTCATGGTCATTTGGGCATTGCCAATGTTGTGAGATACCTTTAGCACTCCTATCTGATTGCCAGTGAAGTGTAACACTACTAGCACTGAACTTTCTGCAGTGCCTGTTAAAGATAAGGGGGGGGGAAAAAAACCTTGAATAATTTATGTAGTTAGTTTAATTTAAATAATTTATATGCTAAGCATTGCAAACAGAGCTGGAGTTGATAATGAGTCCGAGAAGCACATTTTGAACTCAGTTGCAGATTCTACTGCATTGTAATTCTTGCAGGATACAGGATTTCCTAGCAGTACAAAGGCTGGGCAGTGTAAACAAGGTAGTTGCTTGAAGAAGAGTCTGTACAGTCTCCTTCTTTACCAATTACCACTACATCATCTTATGTTCTCTATACTTTGTTTAGTTTGAACCTCGTGAAATTATCAAGAGCTGCATGTGTTTCCCCAAGCCACGTAGAGAAGCCTGGCTCCATTGTTTGACAAATAACACTTTGTAACTGGTGTAATCTGTAATCAGGAATCAATTAAAGAGATATCAACAGGAAAGGAAAGATAAGGGAAAACCAGGAGAAAATCAATGAACAACATAAGGGAACTGATCATTCAAAGGGTCTTTCTGAAGCCACTGTTTCCTGTCAGAGGACTCTGTCACATATCCCATAGGCTTTGTCTTTTCTTCTTTGGCTGTTTTTTGGCCACTTTACATGAGGAAGTCCTCCTCTTTAGAAGTGGGAAAAAAGGAAAAAAAAAAAATCCAAGCCCCCACCCTCCAGGTTCATTGAGGGGCCACTGCATTTTACACTTATAATGCAAGTGAAATACATCTGAAATGTTGCTTAGAGCTAAAGAAAATTAATGCTAAACTTTCTGAATTCTTGCATGAATTCACAGCGAATATCTCTAGGAACACTTTAGAGGATGTACTTATCCTCCTCAGGGATGCAAGCACCAAAGAGATCACTAGCACATACTTTATGAAAAATAATTTCCCACAAATGCTTACACAGTTTAAGAATCCTTTTCCTCATAGTAGACCAGTTATTTGCTACTGGCTTTTTTTATCAAGATTTTTTTTTTCTGTTTGAATTTCTAACATCCTTAAAAACATACTTACTGGTTTCAAAGAAGCCACTAGAACAGCAGTAATGAATCCATATTACCAACTCCAGCAATTGCTTTGAGTGTCAGGATATTTTGTGTTGGTCCATGACTCCTCCCAGAGGTCTGCTGTTACGTGTGCAAATCACAGCTTTCAGTTAATAAATAAATGCCTTTGCAGACACAAATTTCTGTGAACAACAAAAGCTTGAAAATATAAACCAAGTCGTGAGCCCTGAAGACTTGAAAACCACAAGAGAAGTGAAAAGAAGCCACAAATTCAACCACTGAAAAAGAAAGAAAAAGCAATGATTTTTAAGCTGATCAGTGTTATGATTTTTAGGGGGTCTTATTCATCACTTTTGAACATCTGCAGGTTGGCACAGTTCTGAAACTGTGAAAGGCTTTGGAGCTTTTTCTTGTGAAATGTCAAGATTTGTGTCATTTACTCTTGTCAGTTGTACAATAGCTAGGGAATTCACGCGCCCAGTGAAAAAAATGGTGGAGCACAGAGCGTGTTTCAGGAGCTTTCCAGGATCCCAAGGGGTTCAAAGGTAAAAGCTTAATGTGAGCAAGTCCAGAGGTTACCCTCCTCCTCAGACTGCCAAGGCAGACAAAGGGAGCCCTGGCTCTCTGTGCCCCACACGCGAACTTGGGAAAGGTCATACTAGTACAGAACACATGGTTGTGTGAATAGCTATCTCAGGTGAAAGACGTAATTGCATTCCTAAAAGTAGCAAAGGTTTTGGAAAGCTGAGACCATCATCTCTGGGACCAGGTTTTACTAACTGCCAAGATGTGCATCTTTTTGTATCTCAGTCAATATTCAGCTTAAGCAAAGCAAAATTACGCAGAGATGAGCTCCTGCTATCCACACCTAATCTTTCTCACTGAACTCCCTATCCTTTTCTTGAAAAACACCTACTTCAGTATCTGAAGCAAGCATTCCATTGCCATCTGCCACTGAGTTTTAGTATCTCACATTTAACAAGAATAGGAAGGCAGAAATTTTGTTCTGGTACAGCCAGCATTTTTCTGTCCCACTCTAAACAAAGTGTGGGACATGTGACAAGGAAACCTACTCTTTACTAACCACAAACAAAAGCAGCAAAATGTAGCTGGCTCCCATCTCCTTAGTTCTAGTAGTTTATCTTATGCATCAAAAATTGCTCCAATCCCTCCTGGTGCTGAACTAGATGATATCTAGAGATCACTTCCAGCTCCATTATTCAGTGATAGACTGAACCTACTTGAAGTGTCTTTAGAAACTGAGAGAGGAGAGGGGAGACAATCAAGGACTGGCCATGCTATGTGTGTTTCATAGAATTTCAGCATGTAAGAGTGGCTAGAAATAAAATTTATCCAATTGAGTTTATCTATTCTCCAATTTGTCAGCAAGCATTTTCAAGACAGAGAGTCTGGATTTACACTAATGATCTAATTTTAGCTTAGACGAGGATGAGATAAAGCCTGGCAAAGAACAGTAGACTTATCTACATTAGCATTAAGCATTTTGGTTTTGGGTTGGTGTCTCTGTAGATGAAATATTGTGGGTATTAAAAGCGACAACAGAATTTGCTGAACCGAGTTGTACATTGTCGGTCTTTCTCTTTTGCCTGGATGGTGCTTGCTGCCTTGGAAGATGGTGATCTCCTCATTTCACCCCCATAATTCACAGGGTCAATTATGCCAACCTAGACAGAGAAAGCAGGAGAATTATTTCCTGCACCCATTCACTGTCAGTTGAGAGATTCCTTTATCTTTGGCTGGTGATGTCTTGATACCAACAGGAATTTATTGCCACTGCTGGTAAATAAAGGCATTTAAAATCCATTACAGCAAGATATGTAACAAGTTTTCTTTCCATCAAGATCCCTTTGTCTTGTTCAAAATACAAGCAGGAATGAGCCAGTGGTGGGTGGTAACAGACAGAGCTCTTTTGACCTCCTTGCATCTGACAGCCCTTTCCCTCTGCTCTTTAGGGAGAGAAAGGTTAAATGTCACCTCTGCCTTTCTTGTTCCCTTCACTGTTGCTCTCTGAGAAGGAAAGGCCTGAAATTCGTATCGGTGACATCAAGTACAGGGTCTGTTGTGCTACTGCACTTTTAAATTAACAAAGCATCCAAGATTGTCTCTCCTCCTTTCTCTCCTCAATCTGTGCCTCTTGACTTCATTCTTTCTCATTCAAAGATTAGCTGACCAAGCACTCCTTCTGCCTGATTTCCATCTAGGACTAAGCGTCCCTGCTCTGTCCTCCCAAAAGCAGGCTCAGCTTTCCCTGTTCCACACTGATGATGGGACTTCAGCAAAACAGTGAGAAGAGAAGACGGAGGGGAAGACGATCATATGAATCTGTCTCTCTCTTGAAAATCCACATGGCACCATACAATACGTGTCTCTCTTTTGCAAATCTGTTTTTCCACATGTCCTAAAAATGTTTTCCAACCCACCCAGCTCTTTCCCTTCTTGCCTTTGCATTTCCTTAAAATCCCTTCACAGTCTTTTTTTCCCTTCACTTTCTCTGAGGGACTAGAGGAGTGAGGTTGATTTCACCAAGTTATATGTTTAATTCCCATTCTTATTTCTTACTGTATTTACCATCACCGCTAAACACCACCATCACCACCAACCTGGCTGGTTGGTGTTGAAATCTTGTCTAAGCTAACATGGAGAAGGTAGAAGAGGACAATGCACATCTCAATGTCACCATGGCAGGTGTGGGGCTACCTTATTCTACCACTTCCTCTTAATCTTGGAAATAGCAAATGAAAAAGAAATAGAGAAGGAATTTAAAGGAGACATCAAGAAAGATTCCCCTGTAAAGAAGAGAGGCATTTAGCTAAGCAGCTGGTGTAATCCTCTTGCAATTACTGCTCTTTTGCGAGATTCAAGAACCTCACAGACCTGAAATATGGCTCCTTCTCCTCTCCTGAACTAATGTATTCAGGACCTGTAATTGTGTATGATGTACATCGACAGCTGTGAAGCTTCTCACTTTGTAAAGTATACTCATCACTTCCCTTTTCTGGACTACTCCGGCTCACCTTGCTGGTGAGTTGTAACTCAAAACACTTTGGAAAAAAACATCTGAAATATCAAGGTATTTTATTTTTTTTTTTAAGAGAAAGACTTACGTGAAGAGTCTAAACAAAGCAACCTGGATTGCTCAAGTCACTGAGTTTGCTCAAGCCTGAGGACTGCATTCATTATTATTATGGCATTTAATTAGTAATAACACATCATCATAAATTATGCAACAGAATATAAGTTGAGTTCCCTGCCATTAATGTCTCAAAATCCAGCAGACGAGATGCTCTGTGGAAGATTACGGGTCAAACTGACTGAAAACGCAAATACCACATCAACTACAACAAACATGTTTCTTTTATATTTTGAGGGTTTTTTTCTTCTTCAAAATTATGCACAAACCACTTAATTCTACCTTTCAAGAATGTGTTTTAGGTGAAATGTCCCCTTTTCTCTGCTAATCCCACAGATCATTTTCTCCTTTAAATGGGGATAATTTTCTATTGTTTGAAAAAAGATAATTGAAGGATTTCTGATGAAAGAGGAATCTTCCCACAATTCAAATAATAGTGCTGAGAGCCATTTCTTGTGAGAGCAATAGTTCAGCTGTCTCACATCCCCATCCTTCACAGGGCTGGGCTCCCCTGCCAGGCTACAAATCCCATGGTGCCCCCCATCCACAGCATTTGCCTGAGGCACTGCGACAGCTCAGCTCTGGCCGCCTGGAAATTGAATTTCAATTTGAGAAAAGTCTAAATGTTCTTCTTCAATCAAACATGTCAGACTAAAAAGTTTCAGCGTTTCTAGAACTCCTTGTGCCAAGATCAGTTTTGATATTCTGCCTTTTCATTCCAACTCAGGACAAAACCAAATGTTGACAAAACTGTAATTGCTTAAGTCAGCTTTCCTATTTAGGTTCCTTTTGTTAGATCAAGGCAGAAGATTGTGAGGACATTTCTACATCTGCTTCGTTCATTTAGGAAGTTTTAAAAATAAGATGGAATCTGTTGCCCTCTTAAAGGAATAATAGTGTTCGGTTTAACTAGTTTAGGTAAGGCCCAAGTTGAACAGCACAGTAATCCAGGTATATGGAACCAACCAAAGGATTACAAAAGTGTCAGGCACATGAAACAAAGTGCTGATCTTATATACTGCTGGTTCAAATGTCTTTAATGTTTTTGATGCTTTAACCGTCTTTCAAAAAGCTTCAGATTGAACCTAAGGTTCAGATAGAATCTGGGATTAATGCCCAGTTGTAGAAAATCTATATTCTATTCTACTTAAAACCGATGTGAAAACTTGGAGTTTGTAGTCATGTTAGCTAGCTCAGGGATGTAAATGTGACTGTGTGCTTACACCTGGTACGGATAAATTAACACTGCAGTGCCTCTCTTCTATTAGAGGTTTTGATGCCACACATGATCAATTGCCCTCTGTCATCTGAGCTGATATAGCTCATCAAGTAAGCATCCTTAGCTCTGTCACCCCTGCATGCAAAAAACCCAACGAGAAGCCCAAAAGGTGGATGGTAACTCAGAAGCATTGGTAGCTCGATAACTTTGGAGCATGTGGTCACACTTCAGTCCAGTGTGATTACACTAGTACAAGCCTGTTGTAGATGAAAATTGAGGTTCATTCCTGATTTTAAAGCCATGGACAAAACTAACTACAATATCATATACCTGTGACAAAGCACCAGTAATGTTTAGTCACCTCCAAGTTAAATATAGATTTTCTTAACTGCTAACCTTGCCCAATCCAATTGTGATCTGAACACTAAAGTACCTGGCTCAGCTTTTGACATGACTGTAAAGAAATAAAGACGTCATACTTCATAACCTGCAAATGGCTGCCCAGGGACAGACCATGGATCCACGCTAGCACACCCCATCTCTGACAAAGGCCAGCAGCGGATGTGTGGGAAAGCTCTGTAAGAGCAGGTACTGATAAAGCCAGAGGATGTCTTTATTGCCTTGAAACTTGATTGATAAATTTGTTGACAAGGTGCATGATGCAGAATACCATCGTCGTGCACTTTCTTACAAAAAGACTACCGAAGTGAAACTAACACCCTTCTACCAGAGCTGGACTTCGCAACACTCGTTCAGCGACTGACAGTCAGTTGTTGGGCTCTCGCATCGCAGCAAGGGAAGAAAAGGCATTTCAAAACATGTTTGCGAGACAACAGAAATCAGCAAGGAATACTCAAGGGCAAACATAGCACCTGAAACTACTTGTAATTCATGTTTTGTTCCCGAGGAGGTAGCGCATGTTGGCAGTGTCCCTTTAACTGCATTCACACCGCAGAGCCGGCAGCAGCAACGGATTGTCCCTGCCAGTAACCAAGTCGGTGGCGATTCAAAGATGCACCAGACTACGGCGAATGCAAATGTGCTGCTTTCAGTGACTTTACTGAAATAGCGCACTCTTTAATAATATTCGTCTTCATTCCCATGTTTCTCAAGGCACTTCGTAACTGGAATTTGTCTGGTCTCACAACAGCCCTCATGACGTCTAATCCATTTCTGTGTGGAGGAATGAAAGCAGGAGGAGATCAAATGCCTGTCCTGAATGGACCTGAGACCCAGCAGCAGCAGGTGTAAACCTCCGGGATAACATGGGCTTGAATGACAGATATATCCTTTTTTTTTAACTGCTTAAGAATAACCCCATGTATCATTTAAATAATTCTGCCATGCATTATCATCGCTTAGTTGATCCTGACATATGACAGCTGCTAACTAAACAAGTAACACGGGCAGTAACACAAATAATGTTTTTTAAAACAAATCTAGGCATTGAACATTTGAAGCAAGGTCTCGTATAGATGATTACACTGAGGCAGAGTGAATCAGGTAGGAGCTGCTTGAACTGCCCAAAATCTCAGCTGACCTGTGTTCTCAATCAAAACTCTTCAGTGATTCTTTTAGATACCTAAATTTGGTGAGGTTTACACGCATTTGGAGTTATAATTCTGGCTTACGTGAAGAAACTAACTCACATTCCCAAACTGCACCAAAAAACAGGGCAGTCACAACAAATCTCCCATTTACTCCAGTGCCTTTGGAAGATGTTCAGGAAGAACAGAAGTGACCTTTGCAGAACTGCACAAAGCAAGGGCCTAACAGTTCTCCTTTCACACCTCACTGAAGGTAATTCTCGATTTTGTGTGGAGCGTATCCTCTGCTGTCTGCAGGCCACTGCTGAAATCACCTGGACCCATGCATAGAAGATATCGAGACAATGCCACCTCCAGTCTGCTGTTCAGTGAGGGGAGTGACAAAGCAAGGCACTCTCTTGTCTTCAATGCAGGGTACCTCAACCACCTCAAGGACAGCTATGCCCTGAACCCTAATCAAGAGATCTCTTCTGATCCAGGATGAAGATTAAGATGCAGAGCTCAGTTATGCGTTAGGACCAAGGGGATTTTAGCATGGTTTACCTATCTATGGAGGCTTTGGACAATTCCTTCTTAGAAATGCCAGTGGCTGCTTAGCTTCACTACCTCTCAAAATACCTGTTAAAGAAAACAAGTATGATAGTAATGGAGAAGTGAGAAATGGCCATCAGCCATGTACTGTCCATATACTGGCCATGAGCAGCAGTCTAAAGGAAGCCATGCTGTATTTAGGAAACCTTTAGCTTCTTTTCTGCAAATACCAGAACCCAAATGCATCACAGATTGACTAAGCTAACTCCACCTACAGGCAACAGCGACAGTCAACCTGAACCTGCTTTCACAGAGCCCCGCTCATGGGCACTCTGGATGCTGAGCAGCCGGGCTATGCTCGCAGGAACAGTCGCCCACCCTACTAAGAGCAAAACAGGGCACACCTATCAGGGTAGCCAAACAGCCACACAACATGGTCCTAAGTGGAGACAGGGACCTTCACAGTCCAGTCTGGAGAAGTGTCGTTACAGAGAAAGACGTTAACCGCACAAAAAAGGCCAAACTTCCTTCCTCTCCCTGTTGAAGTTCAGGGTGGCTTTTGACTAGTGTGCTGCTTTGCAGTATGAAAATCAGTTTTCTGACTGTGTGTAAGAAAAAGGATCCAAACAAAACAAATAAACCAACAAACCTCAGGGAGGTCGTGGGGAAAGAAAGGGGCAAAGAGGCCCAAGTGTGATGGTAAAATGTATACCTCTCTCCCTAGACACATAAACACTCAACCCTATCTTCTGAACCAAAATCCTGATGTTGGAAGACATGCAGGCTCAGAGGAAAATAACTGTAATTTGTGTGAAGAAAGCATTTGCAGCAATTCATTATAATTCCTTGCTTGCTGTCACCCGTCTCTAAAGTCACTGGCAATGCAGTACTTGTGTGAAGTTATTAAGGCCAAACTCTCTTTAGATTCATGGCAAGTGCCTAATGACAAGGCGAGAGCCCAGGCAGTGATAAAGTGAAGTGACATGCCATACCCTTTTCCTCTCCCCCACCCCATCACCACCATGCCAAGGATAAAAACACTGTAGATTTTGCAAATGAGAGCCACCTCTCCTTTCCCTGCCCTGGGCTGGGCTCTGCCTGCCAGACACACATCTCCTTGAAGCATGCACCCGGAGGAGGGGCAGGAGGGAATGGAGGAAAGCAAAGGGAAATGTGCCTTTCCTCACTTTCCTTCCACAAAGATCACACAGATTTCTCTCAGAGGTTCCCAGATAGATGGCATGTATGTGAGAGACAGAGATAGGCAGGCTGGGCAGAGGAGAGATCCAGGTGGGATCTTTTCATCTATCTGAGATAAAGATTTAAAAAAAAAATATATATTTATATATATAAATCAATTGCTAACTTATCTGTATCTAGTTTAGTTTATCCCTCTATCTGTGTTATGCTGTTCATTTCAGTAACCCCCAAGACTAGACAGAGGAGAGACGAATCTCTTACAGCTCTACAGACTTCCAGCAAACAGAATGTGTAAGTAAAAGGTGATCACTCTAGAGATCAGGGCTCCTTTCAAACTGCATTTCTCTGTCCCCTCCTGGTTTTTCTTGCATCTTTGGCCTCTATGCTTTTTTCCTTCCTCTCCCCATCCCTTTTTTCCTAAGCTGAGCAGAAAAGTCAGCTTAAAGGATAATACTGCTCAGCTTTCAGTCGGATAACATAGCCAGCCCACAGGGAAGAGAAAACCTCAAACTCAACCAGAACGATGAAAACAAGTGGGTTATTAAAGGTCCTCCTAAAACGACAGCTAAACTCATGTTTGCAGATACTCACAGGCTGTTGCTCAGCAGCGAGGATCTCTGGTTCAAATCCAAGTGCTTGCCAACAGCAGGATTGTAGTGGGAAAAAAATCCTCTCCTCTCTCCTGGCCCCTTACTCTGGAAAAGCCATATGCTGTTTTAGCAGCGTAAGGATGCTCATAGTCTCCAAGTATAATCTGTCAGAAGCCAAAAAGGAATTACCTTGCCCAAAATACTTCTACAAGTTAAATTAACCTGCAGTCAGCTTCTGCCCATGTTAGGTTTGAAACTGCAGTAAAACCTATATTGCCCAAGCTTCAAATAGGTGACCAAGGCCATTAATAGGCATCTGAAGGGACTAGGTATTTAACCACAGTCCGCTGTGCACTCATGCACTGAATCATGGCCATCCCTTAAGTTATCCTTCACACTACAGTACTGATGACCCATCCCACCTCCCTTCAGGCTGGGGAGAATGTGTAGACCTTTTGAAGTATGTCTGAAAACCCAACACATTCAAAATCTTGGAAAAGCAGGCTTGCAGTCTTCTGTGCCTGCAGCCGGGGAAAAGTCCATCAGCAGCCACCCCTCACTGTTCTCCCAGGAGGAAACACCAGTGCTCTTGACTTTTCTGATCTTAGCATGGGGAGAGGGGTTTTGCCTCTCAAGCACCTAAGGCATTCAGATTAAGTCACTCTCTTGACTGGACCAGGTAAGTCCTTGGGGCACAGATGCTCCACAACATGAAAGGACAGGGGCCCTGGCTCCCCGAGGGAGCAGAGCACTCTTCCTTCACTGAAGGCAACGGGAGTTGGGTTCTGAAATGTACTGGGGAACCCAGGAGGGAGTTAACTCTCAGCAAAGATTTAACGCTAGGGCCAAACATAAATGTGCCCACTTGTTTAAATTAAAATTGCCCATAACCTTTTTATTTCCTTGCATCTGATTCTTCCGTGGCAGATGACAAGAAATTGCTGGTCGTTTGCGTTTTTTTCTTGCAGTGAAAAGCCACAATCAATCACGCTTTCTTCTGACCCTGCAGTTACAAGGGAACAGAATGACTCTGGGCTATATTTTCAGACTCCACATGTTGCTCTGACTCTGTATTTGGTGCCCCCTCCTCCCTCTCTGCCTCCGTGTTATAAAAGATCACGACTCTCTTTTATAAAATAGTTCTGGCATTTCTATTATCACACATGCCTGAGAACAGGGATGCGATTGCACTGAATAGTGTGAAAAAAAGAAAGGAAAGGGGGGAAAAAAAGAAGAGAAATCAAAGCACAGCTGAGTTGATTATTTAAAGAGCTGGGTGAAATTTGCCATCCTTTTAAGGCATCCTGGGCTCTGGAATATCACTGTGTCACTTAATGTTTGCAGTTAAGTATTTACAGATCTGTTTCCATGGCAACCGATTCTTCAAAGTTACTTTTACAATTCTGTTTTCTAAAATGTGTTTCTTTGGTTGATTGCACAGGGATATTTGGAGAGCAGCCAGGTCTAAATCATGATTTTTTTCCGATTAAGGAGAGGTCCTTTCTAATCATGTTTAGTTAGTTCTTTGATGGCTTTATCTTGATTCGAAAATGTATTTTGTTTTTTGTTAGCGGGTGGGAGAGGGAAGGGGGAAGAACACGAACAAGCATCATGCGGCTTTAGTAAAAAAAAAGGTGTTGGAAATTAGGAATGTGAAATAACCTTGCCTGAGTTGATTTTATTTATCCTTTCATTGTTTAGAAAAGTAGGCCTTTAACCACAACAAAATAAATAAATAAATGTCCCACTGACAGTTTGAATGCATTTTGAGTCCACGAGAGAAGATGACTCACTCATTAATTAGTCAGGGAGATGGCAGTATGGTGAGGGATGACGAACACTGGAAACAATGCAGAAACTGAGACAAGTGGGTCCAGTATGTACAAGGCTTGGTTGCCCCCAGCTGTAGCGAGATACCTGCATGGGGCTGGTGATGGTGATAAGGACACACCTCGTGAAGCAGTAGCAGGGAAACAGCCATGAGCTCTGCCACAGCTTCCTTTGCTACTATGGACAAAGTACTTTGAAATATGTCTTTGTGCAGATGAGAAGAACGTGTGCAAATGGCTGAACGGCAGAGCTCAGAGGGTTGTGATCAGTGGTGCAGAATCTAGTTGGAGGCCTGTGACCAGCAGTGTTCCCCAGGGGTCAGTGCTGGGTCCAGTCCTGTTCAATGTATTCATCAACGACTTGGATGAAGGGACAGAGTGT
>VZSC01009295.1:26579-45055 GCA_013398225.1 Steatornis caripensis
GTATGAGGAAAGGCTGAGAGAGCTGGGTCTGTTCAGCCTGGAAAAGAGAAGGCTGAGAGGAGATCTGATCAATGCTCACAAATATCTAAAGGGTGGATTTCAAGAGGATGGGGTCAGACTCTTCTCAGTGGTGCCCAGCGACAGGACAAGGGGCAACGGGCACAAACTGGAACACGGGAAGTTCCACCTGAACATGAGGAGGAACTTCTTTACTGTGAGGGTGACAGAGCACTGGAACAGGCTGCCCAGGGAGGCTGTGGAGTCTCCTTCTCTGGAGGTATTCAAAACCGGCCTGGACGCATTCCTGTGCAACCTGCTCTAGGCTAACCTGCTTTAGCAGGGGGGTTGGACTAGATGATCTCTAGAGGTCCCTTCCAACCCCTACCATTCTATGATTCTATGAAATGTCCTGAGCCTGACCTATAGTCTTGTCATCACTGCAGCACCACCTCACCATCACTCCAGATGGCCTCCAGTCCATCCCAAGCACACAAAAGGGAACACAAGGGCTTAATCTAGAAAGCAACACATCAGGAGCCATAGGAGTACATGGGATAGATGGGGAAGGTATGTACATGCTCCCTGTCATAAGGTATTGTCCCTACCTGATAAATTTAAACATGTCAGGATGTCTGAGAAAGGAGTGTGCTTAGCAGTGATTTAGGAATGTTGTAAACTTTGGGCATGTGTTGGAGGGAAAATCAGCTCAGATGTGCTTGTAAACCTTACCACAAGCAAGGAGCTACTTGGCTGGACCCACTGGTTGGGGTAGCTGGAGTTGAGCCTTGAATAATCATTAATAACCCACTCCTGCTTTCCACCACGCTACAGAAGGCAGGGGTGTATATCTCAAGGGAAAGAGTAGGACCAGAAGGCAGAGTACTACAGAGTAATCAGAGTATCACAGAACATTAACTAGAAAAAATTGTTGGGGTATCTGGCATTGATAAAGTAGATTAAATATGGACAGATAATTACAATAAGACAACGAGGGATGAGGAGAGAGATAGCCTGATCCATATTTTCCTGTGCCTTGTGTGAGATGACATCAGATGGTCAAATCAAGGAATGAGGAGTCAGGACTCCCGGGCTCTCTTTCACACTCTGCCACTAATTAAATATGTGACCATTCAGGCACTCTGTGCCTCCACTAACCTAAACTTCCAGGACTGTTGTCAGGTTCAGTTAATTACTGTCTGCAAAGAGCTTAGAAACCTACACGGAAAAGATGCTAGACAGGTACCCTGGTTTTAATGTTAAAGTTCAAGATATTAAATTGGAGAGCTGAAAAGGGGTGTGGATCTGAAGCAACAGAATTACAGGAAAGCTTATAAAGTGAAGAAAAACTAAGGAAAAAAAAAACTTGAAGAATAAAGAAAGGAAAATGAGGACTCCTAGGCAGGTGACGGGAAAGGCGAATTTTGGCTGAGATAATAAGCCACCCTTTTGAAACTTTTTCACTTTTTCTTCTTGCTGCAGAAACGCTCCATTAAGTCTCAGGAAGATGATTTACCATGTGCCCTTTTAGACAAAGCTGAAATAGTAGGAACATCATAGCAAAACATATGACCCAGCTTTTGGCACACCCTGTGGCTCCAAACCTTTAATGCACAGCACGGAGACTTGGAATCTGAAGTGAGATGATAAAGAGACACCACCTTGCTGCAATGTTTACTAAATGGACAACAGCTACTAAGGACCAGGAGAAGTTGCAGGGGGCAGATTCCTTACTCATGGGGAATGGAGGCACTTGATTTCTCCTGATTTATTTACCCTTCAGTCTGCTGAGTGAAAAGATGTCCTCATGATGCATGACCTTGAGCACAAAGAAGTAACAAGGAGTGGGCATGGTCACCTCAAAGGAAACTCAGAAAGGAAGGTAAAAGTTGAGGAGAAGATAATAAAAGTTAAACATAATAACAATTGAGTTTGGCAGTGGCGTGCTGTATTATTAATTTTGATTGGCTGGTAGGTGTTCACAACCTCATAAAATGGGATCCAAATCACAAAACCAACAGGAAATAATAGCTAGTCTTACCACCTCCTCTTTCTCTCCCCGGTCATTTGTTGGCTGGTCCAGCTGAGTGGCCCCTGAGTAAATTGTTGCTGTATGAAAAGAGAATGATCTAACCAGCTCTGGGTAACCAGCTCTTGAGCCTCCAGGCTCAAGATCACAGTTGGAGAAGAAGCAGTAAAAGCTTCCTCATGCTTAAAGACACAGATTTTCAGCTGCTGGCAACTAGCTCTTCGCTCCTAAAGGCATCAGAGGCACTGGGGATGTCTGCATGGCTAAATAAAACAGGGTTAGAGACCGCACTCACAGTAAACAACTGTGTTATTTTGTGTGGGTTGTGCTCAGAGTAACAGGAGAGAAACGCCATATAACAGACCTGGGTTTTCAAAGTCTGNTGGGGATGTTTGCATGGCTAAATAAAACAGGGTTAGAGACCGCACTCACAGTAAACAACTGTGTTATTTTGTGTGGGTTGTGCTCAGAGTAACAGGAGAGAAACGCCATATAACAGACCTGGGTTTTCAAAGTCTGAAAATGAGGGGATGTGCTAATGCCATGAGGTGTGGTATGAGTACGTATCAGCACCCATGAGCATGCAAAGACTGCTGGAAGCACAGTGGAGGACAGAGTAGGGTGGAAAGACACAATCCTGGTCAAAATGAATTCACACTGCTTTGGGGAATGGTCCTTGGCATGACACATGCTCTCATCTAAGGACTGGCAAGCAGTTTGAAACACAGGCCAAACCTGCCACGGGATATGCTAACAGTTCAGTAGTGTGGGAAACTGCAGGGCAGGGCTCATGCCAACATCCCAGACTGTTTTATTTACAGGTAGAGAGGTAGGCATAGTTGCCCATATAGGCAGCAACCTTTTGGCCTTCAGTCCTGCAGTTGCTCTTTGCTGTACACTCTGTTGAGAGACCTAACTCCAAAAGATACAAAGATGTAGGTTTTCTTGAGCTCCGTTTAACACTGCATATTGTTATTCATTAGGATACAAGTAAGGATTTTTCTTCTTGTTTATATGGGAAATATGTCAGAGAGGAGTCAAGACAAACTAAGTTTTCTCTCTTAACCTATACTCTATAGCACATTCGTTAGTGTTATGCAGACACCTTGGAAAGAAACTTTCCTAAGCCAGCAACTGCTTAAGACTTTCATATACAGAGCAATAAGTCTTTGTCCAGTCCTTCTGGAATGAAACAAGCTTACTTCACTAGTAGTCTACTGAGTTCTCACATCTCTATTATAAATAATTTTAGTTGCAGTCATTTAATTAATGTTATAAATGTACTATTTATGATGTGCTTTGGGAAATGACTAGTTCTCTTAGTATACATCATGTTTTGGTTTATTATTTTACTTTGCCTTGCAGCAGTAGCCAGGTGCCTTGCAGGCTCCCGAGCAACACAGCCTCCGCTATGGGGGGCTCTGCCTTCATATTCACTTCTTCACTGGGGAGATGGAGCTTAACATCTTGGAGTCTTTAGGCATCTAACTTAAATGCAAATGGGAGCATCTGGAGTGAGGAGCATACAGATGAGATTAATCTAAGGATTAAGTCTTGAAGAGTTAGATCCTTACCCTGAGCTTGTCACTTAGCCTGCCGTTGTAGTCAGAGAAGAGCAACAACCTGGATACCTGCCTAGGACCGGCTGGATGATCCACGCTCTTTGCCTGCCCATTTTTTTCTACTGGCCCTAAAAGAAAAACAGCTCAGACTTCTCCCCCTGACTTCTAAATGCCAAAAATAAAGGATACCCCTACATAATGAACAGAGACACTCAGGGGCCTCAAGATTTCACAGGATTTGCTTCAGATAGCTACAGTTAGATAGTATTAACACTCCCCTCTATGCTCAGGCTCTGATTCACCTCTGTGGCTGTTCCCATCTTAGAAATGTGCTGTCAGGCTTGGATTTCCAAAAAGAAGCCAGATGACTGACAAACTTTGATGGGATGAAAGTGCCCATCTGTACCAGGCCCCAGTGAAAAGCCTAGACTGACTTTTCGGAACAATGCCTTTTATAGAGTGGTAGGATTGCTTCCAACAATGCATTTTTTTGTAAGAAAAAAGTTTGCTGGCTACTTTGAGTAAGTTCTCAAAATGCTTTATGAAGTGATTTTCATCAGAGGATCTGAAACGTCTTGCACAACTCACTCTAGAAGACCTCAAAACACATGTGATATTTGACATCTTCATGACTTGGGGTTTTCATTTTTTGATTCTGAGGCACTTTAAGCTATCAGGCCACAAGGAGTGCACAATCTGACAAAACACATCTGACAAAATATAAAGTCACATAGATGATCCTGTGGTTGAAGCACCCTTTCAATAATTGAAAAAGAATTAAGTACATTTGGTTTTCACACAGACACCCATTATAAAACAGATTTTTTAATTTGATCTAATCACATCTCTGGTTCCCCTCAAAATACATGAAAAGGCTCGCTTTGTCTTGACTACGTAAACGTACATGAGCAGTTTTATGGGTTTTATTCTCTGACTGTACAACACCTTGCACACTGGACACTCAGTTTCAGTGAGGATCAGCTGATGCTATTGTTGTTGTCATTAACTGAAACAGCAAACTTGTAACAGGAATCCTTTCCCAGGACGAAAAGTATGAGCCTGTGTTCAGCGCCAGTGTCCTTGATATCAGTGGAAGTTTTACACTTGTACAAAGTGCACCAGTGTTCCCGGTGTTTGTGAAAGCTGCTGTGATGTACTGCTGGAGCCTGTAAACCTCAACACATGCAACATGCACACACAAACATACTCACTCGCTCACACACTTACACAAGATAGAGTCTTCTGCCACTTTCTATCTGGCAACGTATTAATCTTGTGTTTCGCATTCTCTAAAAGCTTCACCATTATAACATAATTACTGCTGAAATTGACCTTTAAAATATATTCCAAATTTCAAATATCTTTCAACCCCTCAGTGAGCACCATTTTTCAATTTCACATATTGTTGTCTTTTTTTAGGAGAGGCAGGACAAAAGATGGGAAAGAGCATTGCAAATAAATGCCAGCATGTAACATATGCATGTACTGACAAAACAAAATCTTGCAAAAATTTACCTGGGCATTTTTAATATCCAGTCTTCAAGCAGTTACGATTTCCCTTAAGGTAAATGAAAATGTAATAAGACTAACTAAATGTTGCATTTGTGTTTCACCCTTCCCTAAAGTAATTCAACCAATCAGTTTAGCTTCACTAATATTCAAATGTATATCTGATACTGGCAATATAAAAGTTCAAGTACTTCTCATCCTCTAAATACATTTAAACTAGCTTTATTAGAACATGCGTTTTCCTAAATTTGTATTAGTACCTAAAATTAGTCTTGTTTCTAACTATCCTTAAAGGAAAACATAACCTTGCCTGCAAATGACATGCTGAACTGTGTGTGGAGGCAGATTTCTGTAATACAGCATCTAGCACTGAAAATGTGCATATTACAATGCAAATACTGTGCAAATAAGAAAGTATAAAAGCGCTTGGTACAATTTCCATCCAGCAGCACCTGCATCCAGCATTGTTCCTTCCATCCCCCTACCCCCAGGAAAGGGAGGGCCGAGGACCTGGAGGAGAGGGGAGGAAACTCCCATCCCCACTGCTTCAGTGTGTCCCTGCCCTGGTGCGGGGCATCCAAAGGAAGAATTGCTGAGGAAGGGTGCTATCTCTTTGGCCAGTGAAAAGCTGGCATGGGTTTATTCATCATAGTTTCCAGTTGTGGGCTATCCTAGGGAAATCTCAGGTGGAAAACATGGTTCGTGGACCTCTCTGTCTTTTCCCACACAGGCAAGTGTACGGTCTGCAACGCAGTGACCACCTATGCACATATGTCTCTGCTCACCATTGGAAGCATACACTCAAAGGGTGCTCTGCATGCTCACATTAACAAAGCCTACTTAGGCTGGGATGGGAGAGAGAGGGATAAAAAGTGAGAGGGAACCGTACCCCCAGAGACACCCAGTCTGTGAAGCACACGCTGCACTTCAGAGGTTGCTTTGAGTACCTGCCTCAAGCCAAGCATAGCACTGGCTTTACACTCAACTTCTCAGGCCCCTTACTAGGTCTCAGCTCCTTCCTATTCGCAGAGCTGCCTGCATCCTCCAGCAAAACACTGGGCCTGAACAGCACTTGCAGATGAGTCGAAGTACTGCCTATGTGCTCTGCAAACCTTCCCTCATGTTTTGTCCAGACCCTTTCTGAACTGACCAAGAGCATGCTGACACCCCAAAGGGATGCAACTTCGGAGGACCAGCTCCAACCCTGGGAGGCACAGAGACAACGGCAAGCAAGTGATCACACTGCCAAGGCATGGGTCGGGCAGCTCCCCCATGGAGGTAAAAGGGGACAGCCTCACTGAAAACACTCGTTTTGTGTCCATTTACCCCAGCTGAGGATCCAGTCCATTATTTCCAATTAGGTTTGATGGAGGATTAATCCACTCTCAAGTGTCAGTTTTCTGCCCCCTGACAGCTGCTTACGGTATGACGTGCGTGCTGCAACCTTCTGGCCCACCTTATCTTTCCTTTATGAAAAAATGCCATGCAGAGTCAAGTTTGCTAGAAATGAAGACAAATGAAAATCATCGGATATCTCATTAGTGACCATCCAACAGCTTTGCTGAAAGGTAGAATATTTTTGCTTTCCCTTGCACACACCTGTTTTAGGTTGTGGGGTTTTGTTGTGCGTGTCATACATACACACACGCACGCACCCCCCTTCTCCTTCATCCCTTCTGCAGGGCAGTGAGATAATGCAAATAAGTTGCTCTGCCTGCTTTGCACAAAGGTTTATATATTGTTCTGCTAATAATGTTTTTGGTATGCCTCATAGATGTAAGGGGGAAATATCTGTCTGCACCACTTCTAAAGTTTGTGTATTATCTAACTAGCTCACAGTGCTTTAGAGGTTTTAAGCCCTCTATAAGAAGTCCTTTTGCCTGTGAATCTTTTATGTTACACCTAGGTGTCCTCATTATAAGGGCTCTACTATTTGACAAGCAACGCTTGTCTCTATAGTCAGTGATGAACACAGCATGACAGGCAATGTGTGCCTCTGTCCAAGGCACTGAATCACAATAAAATGGTAAATTACTGTCTGTCATAGCTAGAAACTGCAGTGACTAATATCCAATTCCCTATTCTACATAAGATGAGGTACGGGGGGGAGGGTGCACTCGTTTGGTGGTGGTGGGAAAAGCTAGTGTTACATTCCTTTTTATTGAATGCTTGCAACTGAAAATGTACCTGGACACTGAGAAAGAAAGAAAAAGAGGGGTCTTAGCAGAAGGAAAAGGCTGCATTACTGGCAAATGGCATTATTGCTAGGATATTTTTGGGCAGCTCAGAATTTGTTATTGTTTGGGGATCATCAGGATAGAGATATTTGCAAATGGGATTCACTCTTCTCACTCTCTGGCAGAAATATAGAATTCAGTTTCGATTAAAATGCAATAATAATTGTGAGTTGGACTGTGTGTCACTGTTGCTCAGAAAGGCCCCTATTAGAGAAGCCTCTATTTTAAAACAAGCCATTCATCATCGGAGTATAATTTCCCGTAAATATCTTGTTTGTTCAACTGTAATGCTAGAGATAATGTTTAAAATTCTCTCCTCATATCTCATTATGAAATAATTGATAGCAACATGGCCATTTCTTTTCATTTGTGAGGCTTTTTTTTGTTGCTGTTTTTCTCCCTCTCTTCCTTTAAGGCAACCTCTTGAAACAATCAATATCAGCAATTTCCAAAGTGTGATACAATAAATAAATCTCTCAGACAATGACAGAGAACATCCTTATTATAATAAATTTACCATAAATAAAACTGTGTGTGATATTCCTAAGAGCCATTTTACATGAATGCCTTCAAATTTTGTGTAAGGAGAGAGAGGAAAAGAGGGGAGGGTGGGGAAGAGAAGAGGACAAAGACGCGTATTCAACAAATTGGTTCATTCTCAAAATATATTAAATTTGGTTTGCTTTATGGTGCATACGGAGCAAACTCCTCCCCCCTTGCAGGAAAACACTGTGTTGTTTGGAGCTGTTTAATAAATGTTGGCCTTGATTGTCATATATGACTGGATTATCTGCATCCTTTTCTAATAAGATATATTGCCACGGCAGAGTTTGTAACTTACCTGTTGTCTCATAAAACACTTTTCAAGACTTTCTGTTGAAATATTGTAATGGAGTAAAATCATTAAGGACCAGCTGCTTTTGCCACTGAGGTCCAGCTTTGAAGTGACCCAGCAAGAACATACCAAATGGGTTTAAGGATCAACACAGGTCTGAAATGTAGTTTACACCCCACTTGGTACAGTACAAAATTTCCTACTTTACCGTCCTTTCCTCTCATTTCATATGCCACCATCTGGCATTTCATGTGAGCTTGAATTTTCAAATAGAATTTCTCCTCTCCCTCTCCTCCCCATTCCTGTGGCTTTCAGAAAAAATGGGGCTCCATTGAGAATTTGGCACCCAGCTTGCACAAGCTTAAAACATGTGCTTTAAGTACATGTATAAGTGATTTGCTGAAGAGGAATCAAGCATATTGTTAACCTGACAGAGATATCTTCTTTGACTTTGAACATAAATGCTTCAGATGGCTACACAAAAGGCTGGAACAAGGAAGGGTAGATTTTTATGCAAGACTTGCAATCTGTTAAGATTTTATATTGGTATTGGGACACTGTGGTGAAAAAGTGGTAAAATACAGGCGGGCATGGAGAAAATGCGCTCCTCTGAAATTTTGGATTGCTTAGACCAAAATACTTCTTCTTTACTGGAAGTCTTATGCTTTCCTAGTGACTCGTGCCGATGTTATCTGAACTTCAGAACTATATTATTTAGGGAAAGAAGAAGAAATAATACATGGTAGGTGGTATATGTTTTGCTATTAATAGTGATACTTGGCACTCAGACGTCACTTTTCATCTCCAAAGCACTTTACATAATTAACTAATTCATCTTCACCATCCCTGCATGAGATAGAGCTTTCCAGTGAGGCAGCACAGGAGCTCATGCATTCAGCGCTGACATTGTTCACAGAGCAATCAGGCTACCCAGATGGGATCCCTTTTGGGTGAAAAAACACCTGACCTATCTAAGGACAGGGCTGCCTTAGCACATTGTGCATGGATATGCGCTAAAGGAGCATTTACTTTGAAAATGTCAGCATGAGGGTCCCCAATACTCACCCCAAAGCTCCGCGTACCCATGGAGAGAGGGATGCTGTGAAGAGCCTTTTCTAGTGACTCCCCTCTCTAGGGCTGTCCCTGTGTCCTGGTGGGTCCCCGGCCCTCTGGGTACTTGGAAGGCTCTGAGGATGGGTTGCCAGTCTCATCAGTGTCTCCACGCCTATAGGACTTACATATCCCTTCAGTGGAAGCTGATGGACACAGGGTGCTGCTTGGTCCAGGTCGGTTAACAGAACCCGCATACAAGAAAATCTCCTGTGAAATCTGCCTTTCCTTGTGTTCAGATCAGCACCAGCATTTCTAAGCAAATCACAGCAGTGACAAAGGGCACTCTGCGGACTTGGTTGGAGGCTCCTTGCTCAGCAACTATATTTGCTGACATGATTATATTATTTTCTTCCAGTTTTTTTTCACTATGAGATGATGGAACTTTTGCATCAAGATCCAATCCAAAGCACCTTGAAGTCTCATTTTCTGCCCTTTTTTCAATGGTCTGGTCACATCTATGGGCCAAATATAGATACGTCCACTCTCTCTGCAAACAGTTTGGGAGAACTGTTTTAATCCTGCCAAAAGACCAGGCATGCAATGATGGCTTCAGTGACACAGGTCCTGACCCTGCACTAGAGATCATAACAGGCATCTCCCAGTGCCAGGCTCTAGGGAATAAAGAGAGCAAAGCTGTACAAGCTAGTTTGAGCAGACGGCACAGGGCACAAAGCCCATGCATGCACTCTGATGCTTTCTCCTTCTTCCCCATTGATGCAGAAAGCTCAGAGAGAAATTACTTTTGTCACAGGCTCCCTAGTGTGGCACCAAAATTTAGGCTGCATGATGTTCCCGTGAGTTTAGGCACGTGCTCTGCAGAATGTGGAAAGTGATTAGCTTTTTTCTTGGTGCACAGCCATTTGCACATGCATGGGAGGGGCCCTCTGCCAGAAGGCGATTTGTCAGAACTTGCAATGAAAGTCAAACGCTGCAATTAGAAGGAGCGGCCGTACTTAAAAGAGAGATGTAGAACATCCCAGCGCGCACTTGGATTTATCATATTGAAAGAACATAGTCCTCTTTCTACGCAGTTGCAGTTTTTGATAAACGGCCTACATTAGGACACCTCAAAGGTGCACTGCATCATTAATTACCAGGGTATATGCTGAAGAGGAAGTTAATAAAACTTGTCTCTTGCATGGAAGTGAGAAATCTTACTACCTGATGATTCCTGATGGAAGAAGATGTTTCTGAAGCCACATCTGCAACCTTGTACAGGTAATAATAGCAAAACACTCAGGGGAGTCTTTTATGTTTGAGGATGTCATTTTTCTTTTTGATTTATAGGATACTAATGGCTTTTCTCTTTTTTTTTTTTTTTTTTTTTTTTTGAGCCAAGAGCCATGGTAAAAATCAACTGATCATGCTCAGATTCAAAGAGAAAAACAGAAAAGAAAAGCAAAGGAAACAGGACATAATAAAATGGGACAAATACGAGTCTCTCTGGGAGGAATGCCAGTCGCTAGCTTCACTATTATTATACTGGAGAATCTTATAAAACTCTAGCCATTAATAACGGGCTGCTGCCAGATATTGATAATTTATTCAAATTGTAGGTCTGGATTTGAGGGAGCAGATGTTCCTCACGCAGACACTTTCAGAAAATGAATTCCAAAGAAACAAAATAACATTCGGTGCTATCAGTAGAGAGGAAAGGCAATATTTTAGTGTGCAGTCAACATCTGGACTGCCTTCTATTTTAATTGCCTCTCTCACCCCTAGTTCTCTCCTACCCACCCACCTTTACCACTGGATCATTCTGTTGCTCTTCTTCTTTTATGTCAAACAAATAAATAAATACTCAGTTTAGTCTCCTGCCCATGTTACAATATATCATGACTGATTTGACCAGGAGTAATGGGACCTGACGAATCTTGAAACACTTTAAGCATGAGCAAAGCCTCCAAACAAGCCACCAATTAGGAAAAGGAGAAATTAATTTTGATCCAGAACAAATTCCTCTAGTCATTTCAATGTTCTGAGGCTGCTCTACTCAATATGGGGCTTATTTTTACCCTCCAGCAAATTCACAGATGTTCTCTTTCCATCTCTTTCCCTGCCTTGCTAGGCTGGAGGAAGGTATTCATAACCCCAAAATCTCACTGGCACAGATGCTCCAAATTGAAACAAGCTGTTCTATCATCTTCCCCAGTTGTTGGCCGCTCCATTTGAAACCGTCCTAGACATGGTACAACAGAATGTGCTGCGTGTCCAAAACCTGTTAAACATATTTCCTTGGGCACAGTGACAACTGTTGATGAACACTAAACTGCAATGCTTGCTACCAGTGGTCTTGTTCTCTCCAAAAAACAAGCCAACTTCTAGGACCAAATCCAGAGTTTGTAGTGAGAACGTGTTGGCCAGATCTTATGCCTGGGAGGTGACTTTGCTTTCTACAGATCTATAGAGTTCTGCACTGCTTCAAAAGGTAGGTAGGTTCAGGACTGCCAAGGGAACTAGGTTGGTGGTCTAATTTTCATCACTTTATAAATGATTGTACAGAGTTACATTCCTAACCAGTCTTATTTTACAATTCCCATCCATTTCCAGCTAATCTCATGCAATAACTTGTCTTCCAACCAGTCGCACATTGCCATCTGTCTCTGCTCCTGACTGATCCCAAGTTGCCATCTGCCCCTGGCCAACCTTTTTTAGCTATACCCCATTTGAAGAGGTATAAATTATGATGCTCAGGGGTGTCAGTCCTTCAGACTGTCTAGACCAAGCCTATGACAGACACACGGATTTCACATGGCGTAGAGGCTGACGGACACTCTCTTGACACACTCCCCACCCCCACCCCATGCAGCCTCTCTCTTTGCAGTAAGTGCTACAAAGTATTGTTTGCAAACAAAAGGAATCAACGATGGATTAGTCCAGGAAACTACACAACAGGATGTGGAACATACCAGGGAACGGGAAGAAAAGTCACAAGCAATTTATTTGCAAAGGGTGTGCAGATGCAGTTGTGGGTCACTGCACATGCTGAATAATCCTAAGACTGGTTAAGAGTCCTTCTGTTTGCTCCTCACTGCCTGTGCCTGTTGTTCGTAATGACAGGCAACGATGGAAAGCTTTTGCATGGTAGGAGGCTAAAAGCAGTTGTATCTAATTCCCCCCACCAAAGGTTCAAGCATGGCTTTTGAGACCTCTTCATGAAGAATTCCCACTGCTTCTAAGGCTGTCTTGCTTGGAGGTCTGTTCCCTTTATGGGAGAAACAGAGCACAACTTTTACAACATTCCTCTGGGGCAAATTGTCTCCCTTTTGTCTTCCCTGTGAGTAGGTGAGAGCAACAAACCCCCAAGTTCCACTCTGATGGTGACAGCGCTTCACAGTTGGATAGTAGAAGGGGAATGAAACTGTTAGCACACTTCCCATCCTTTGCAATGCTGTCTTGGCCTTCGATGCTGCACTCCCCATGCATGATGTGGGAAAGAGTGGAAGGATCAGGGCCTAAAAAGTGTCTCTTAATTTTTCCTGTGCCCAGTTACCAGATACCACTAACTTTGCAAACTTTATTGACTGCTGCTATGTCTGGTGCTAAGCATCTTCAGACTTCATTCCAAGTAATGGGAAAAAAACCTGAGGGGCAATCAGCTAGTTCCATGATGAATTAAGCCCATGTCACTCAGAGAAAATGAATATTTCTTTGCAATAATGACCAGATGGTAGCAAGACTCAGATCCAAATTAAAACATGCATGATAAATGCCAAGAAAACACAGAAAGACAAAAACCCAACCTGGAGTGAAATCTCTCAATAAATCTTTCCCCCCCTACAACACAGGCACTTCTAATGGGAATTAAATTATTAAGAGATGTTGCAAGGAGAATACAAATGTGAGAGTATTCCTCCTTCTTGGAACTTTTTGAAAGAGTATTTCAGCACAGCCAGCTGGCTTTTCTTCTCCATATGAAACAGCACTGGGCTGAATGGGATCTTTTCATGTAGAAGCACAGGAAAAATACTAACCCAGAAAACAAATTACACAATGGAGTTGGCATAGAAGTAGAATGTGTTTTGCCTCCTGCAGGACTCACCTATGGAACTCCTTGCTGCAAGAAATTATTACAGCTTAAGGTCTTCTAGGACTTACAAAGGAGGTAGTATTTGCAGATAGTAATACCATTCAAAGTTATGTTAAACAGAACAAATGTGGACAGTGGTTTTACAATATCTTAGTTCTGGGTGGATGCTAAAAATAAATTAATAGTGTTAAAAAGGAACATTTTTATGAAAAATGTAGAGTCCACAAGTTTTCTGATGCTTTTTCATGAGGTATGTGGTATTTGAAAGTGCTATGATCACTACAAAGGACAACAAGGACTGCTGGAGCTAATCTAACATGGCATTTGCAGGGTTATTTGAAGGAAGTCTGTGTTTTATCATCCTCCCGGATGGCTGCTGGGCTGGCCAAACCTAGCCCTTCACTGTCCAAGCAAGCAATACCCTCAGAAACTTTATTTTTAACCATCTGTGTCTGATCCTGCGTGATCCATTGTGTGTCCCTTTCCTTCTACTTGCAAATCTCACGGGGACCAAATTGGATGGTCTCTCAGGGGGCAGGCTGGCTCCTCCGTGTCGGCACTGACACCTTTCCCCAGCACTAAGTTAATGAGAAATATTAAATTACAGAGGCACAAGAACACTTTGGAAAGAAACATCATGTTTGATCCCCCCAAACTGCCAAGCTCTACTTAAAACCGATAACAAATGTTCTTCCCCAGCAAGATGTGATTAGCTTTTATACCTGTGCAGATTGTACAAACACACAGGAGGGAGCTTTTAAATATCATTGATTTGCCTATTTGAAATTATTAATTTCAAATTCGGCTGGTACAACCTTTGCTAAATTACACTGTGCCAGTGGGAGTTAGAAGACCCACAAGTCTAAACTTAACTTAAGAATAGGAGGGAGGAGAGCTAAAGAAGAAGAAGAAAAACTGAAACAACTAAAAAGTCCATTTAAACTCAGTAGGTTTCCAGTTAATTACATTTTCACACCTATCCCAGTAGTTACAGATGTATTTATAATGCATGCCTGCCTCGGTGGTTACTGAATACTGCATTCTCCACGGAATCTGTGAGCCAGGATTTTCTTTCCTACATCTAAAAGACCTTCCATTTTAATTGCATTCACATCCAAATACTGTCTGTGTTCAATTGTAATGATTCAAACTAATTTCCTTCCCTCCCCATTTCCCCTATTCTTCTACCTCTCTTCTCCCCTATATAAAGGGAACAAATGATGTCATGTGTGGAGACATCACTGATATTTGGAGAAGCTTGTTCGAGGACGTACCCTTCGTTTGGCTGTGCAGTGAAACAGATCCATGCAACTACTCATCACAGCATTCCCATGCCATCCTCACAACATTCCCCATCTCTCCTGGATACCTATACACAAATTCATGCCCTCCACAGCTCCTTCCTAGGATGGGAATGCAGCCCTTCTCTCTCTAAAGGATTCCTCCGCCTTAGCTCTTGTGTGAGGTAGGACTCTGTGATCTGCTCTCCATGCTGTAGGTCCCACAAGAGGAGCCATGGCTGAGATTCAGCTCTTCATCACCAAGTCACAGCTGGTGTCCCATGGCTCTGTGGAGTGAAACAGGCTCCTCCAGAAGTCAATTGCCCTGTCTTGTTTTTTAGGAGATGAACTGCCATCTGGAATTACCTTTTCCTCTCTGCTGGCTCTAAAGGGAGCCATAGGTGACTAGCTCAGTCACAAATAAACTTCCATGGTACCTAAATTAAACCAGATGAACCACATCCTAAGAGACTTGCCAGGGTCATCTGAGGAGGCTGTCTCAGAGAGCAGGACTGAATGTGAGTACACCTCAGGGAGTGAAACCAGTGTTACTGAGTCCACTCTCTATCTGTGAAGGGCTCCTGCACCTTTGGGATGGAGGAACAAGGAGTGGAGACAGAGAGCTAGTTCTGCAGATCCTCTCTACTCCACTGTCTCTTCCTGTGGAACGACCAATTTTTTCTGAGCTTGTCCCCTCAGGCCAGAAGTCCCCAACTCTTCTGAGGAGCACTGGAGAAGAGCTCCATTATTGCACTCCTCAGTTTGTATGCACTTGGCCTCTCTACATATCCTGCATAGTCACCTGGAGCCATACAAACAACAACTTCCCACTGGAGTAAGAGGCTCTGAATGACAGTGTCAGCTCTGAAACACCAAAGGCTTGCAGTACAGTCAAAGGTTTCCCAAGGGCTCTGTAGAAGCAGCTGCCACAAAAACTATGCCCATCACAGACTGCAGCCATCTTTCAGTTATAGAACTATGTATGCTTCCTCGACTTGCCTTTTCCACTGCACATCTCAAGTGCAGACATCGAGACGGACTTCAAAAACAAAACCAAAGTGATCATCTACCTAAATTTGCCACCCTGAGAAGAAAATGACAGAAGAGGCTGCATTAGAGAGAAACTGGTCATATCGTGTAATGCATGACTGGAAGGCACTCTACTACACTGGTGCTGAGGATGGGATGAAAACCTATTTGGAATAGAACGGCACTCAAGAGATTATTCACAGCTGCAGCATAAACAGTGAAAATTTACTGGAGTATATAGACCACCCAAGTGTGCAGCTAAATGAGCTTCATAGTAATGGAATTGCCATATCCCCTAAATTGCACCTCAGTAAGGCTACCCTGCTGTTTCAAAAGCAAATTCAGACTAGATGGTAGGAGCTCAGGTGATTAGAATACAAGCCACAGGGAGAAGATAAACCATCTAAGTTGATAAGGATAGTGTGGACTGCTCTGACAGAGCAAAACCAGTGTGAACATTCAAGAAGACAAACAGGTTGTGGAAATATGGCAATGCTATAGCTAAGGTTGCAGAAACCCTCACCTGAAGCAATATCATATTATCTGAAAAAACAACTGGTGATTGCTGTAAAAGGCAGGTATTCATCTGGTGTCAATCAGCATAGCTCCACTGATGTCAGGCTCTTTTCTCGGTAGTGTAATGTGCTGTTTCTTTGCTAATATGATGCAATATACTTCCACACTTTTTAAAACGTCAATAGAATTACACAGACTTTCACCAAGTGAGTTTGGTTGACAACTTTGTTACGATGAAGACTCAGAAGAAGGCAGAGTTAAGACTACAGAAGCAACCTTAACATCCCTTCCTGATGTCCGAGTGTTTGACTGCAGAGCCACAGCATTTACTGTAGTGTGGTTTCCTCCCAAAACACATCAGCCTCTTCTAACCACTTCCATTTACAGTCCTCTCCTTGCATGTCTTGAAGAGCCTTATGAAAGTAACCGAATGTAGGCTCCCTACGTACCTATCACAGTTGATCTGCAGGTGGTAAAACTGATGCAGTGAGATGTTGGCTGGTTCACAAAGGTAACAGAGGTTGCCTCTTTTTCTTACTGATTTTTCACTTTCTCCCTGATTACACTTTTATAAGCAACAATCAGCATGAGGCCAGAGCCAGCAACTTATTGTTCCTAGCGGTAGTTCTAGAAGCTGGGGAAGGTCAAAACACCACGGTTGTTTCATTGTCCAAGGAAGGAACTTGGGCTCAGGTGTTATGCTCTTGTAGCCCTTATTGTTTTGCTGCTAGTGTACAGACTGGCACGGTGCTAGTCCTGGCCAGCTAGCACTCTCACAGGCAGTACCTTGACACAACTTAGGGGGTACCACAAGCCAGGAACCTTTTCCAGTAGGAAGAATGGAGGATGCCATCTGGTTTTAGGAAGAAGAATATTTCTAGATGTGTGGGCATGAGTTACTCTAGTTCACTTGCCTGCAGAGAAAAAGGAAGTCTGGGGCTAGAGCAAGGGCAGCTGCTCATGTATCCCTCTCCTGGCACTAACATTAGCACAGTGGCTTCACCTTTTCCTACCCCGAACTGTTTAAGTAAGACACCTCTACTAAGACACAGGGACAAAGTCCTACACAGAGTGTTTTGCAAAATGGAGGTGCCTCTCGATGCTGAGAACATTCTGCTTCTGAGATGCTGCTCAACCAAGGGTTGATTTTGGTGTCCCTGGTGTCAGGTCATAGCTCCTGGGTGCTGGGGCCAAGAGCGGCTGAACAGGAGGCGCTCTCCCTGGGACGACAGGGCTCAGCCACTCTCCCCAGCTCTGAGTCCTTACTCAGCAAAGAGGGGGCATGGAAGGTGGGGAAAGACAGAGTGGAGAGAAAGTAAAAATAAACCCTACCAAACCAAACAAAAATGTTTTCAGTTCCTGTCAACAAAAGAAAGATTGGAAGTGACATGAAGTCAACAGTCATTGATTCTTTTTTCTTATGACCATTATATAGAGCCTTCCAATCCTTTAAATTTTCTGGACTAGCAAACAGTGTCTTAGCACCTTAATCCAGAATCTCTGGGACATCCTCTCCCATCTTCTCTTTTAAAATTATTATTATTTTTTTTTTTCTCCTCATTGTTTCTAAATCACTCTCTATATAACAGTTGTTTTTCACATTAAATAACATCAGATAAGAGCTCACCATAGTCAGAAGAATGAAACTGTCATCTCTAATTTGCCTGGCAGAAGCTGCGTTGACAGGAAGTTGTCTGTGGTTGTTTAGAAATAAAATAATGCTCTGAGGAGAAGTGCAGAAACTTAATAGGACTTTAAAAACAACAGGAGCCATGGGGACTGCAGATGGTTCCTAGGCCTAAGGACTAAATAAACAATGATTTTATAGGCAAGAATGTAGCCTAGGGGAGATGGCCTCTAAAGAGATGTTCACACATATTGTGTCCAACATCATTAGACTGCCCGGTGGGAGCAAACGTTCGGCAGTTAAAGACATTTTGAAAAGGAAAAATCAGCCTCAAAAGATGCTTTAAATGAACAGGAGGTGGAAGAGCAAACTGTCTGAAGAACTTCGCGCAGCTAAATGACTCACCAAACATCTGTCTCAGGGACCAATAATTTGAAACTGATTCACTTACTGGGTGTAAAATATATAGATAAATGTAGAGGAAAAAAAATAAATAAAACACATCCAAAAGGGAAGGTGGGATTTGCTGCAGGAAAACAAGAAAAGGGGCTTGGTGAGGAAGGGGGGTCAGGACGCAGAGATTCATAAATAAGTAGCGGTAAAGGCAGCAGGGATGAGCTCTTTCAAAGGTCTGCAGCATAGCTCACATTCTCTCTCTCTCAGGTTTCATTTAAGCCTGGCACATCCGAGTGCAGAGATAAAAAAAAAAAAA
>VZSC01009295.1:55381-67686 GCA_013398225.1 Steatornis caripensis
TTTCTCCTATCTGACCACTGTATAATCACTTCTCTGTGCCCCCCCCGCCATTCACTGTGACAGTTGCACCTAAGCACCACTCTGACCCAATTCTCTTTCACAATGCCTTCACAGAGTAATAGAATGAATCTTGCCATTGAATTCTGTAAAGTCGTGCTCTTTACAAACTCATATTAAAAATCAGCTTTCCCTCATATCTTTGGTGGTGATTCTTTGAGCGACCATTAAACCTTAACCACTCTCCCCCGGGACAACTGTGAAGGAGAAATGCGAGCATGGGATCTCCCATGTCTTTGCTTCCTGCTGCAGAGCTCACCGATGCTGAGGCAGAGATGGATGAGTGAGAAGCACGGGATGGAGCAAGTGCAGCACAACAGCAGCCACACAGGCGAAGATTTAGGCCAATGCTGTTACCTGGTATATACCCCAGCATATATCCCAGTATACTATTTTTCCTTTTTTTTTTTTTTTTTTTTTTTTTTTGGGCAGGAAGAAGTCCAGGCTTTGGGATTCAGGCAACACCTTAATGCAGGCTCAATGCAGAGGATCTGCAAACGGGTGTCAGGGAAGCCTGGCTTTGAGAGTGGGCTTCACCCCATGGATCACCACCCAGACACTGTATGGCATGGTGTTTGATGACAGTGGTGTCAGTGAGGAGCGTTTCCTCTACAGAACCTGTAAACCAAGGACACAATCTGGCCCTGCATAGTTAAACCCTGGAAGTCATCATGCAGTCAGCTCACACACAGGCCTTGCATTACAGGGAGAGGGAAACACTGGCAAAGACATTCAGGTGACATCTCTTCTGGGAAAGTTACACTGGGATCTTTTTAAGCTCTTTTTGGACAGCAGCCACTAGAGATGGGCAGGACAAGGGAGATCTGGTCAATGGTGTATCTGAAGGACGCCAGTCTGAGCATGCAGGCCTGATCTCCGGGGTGGCCCAGGTTTGAGGGATGGAAACAGACACCTCTCGCTGAGCCATGTTAAGAGCAGCTTTTGTAAATCCAAGCCTGAAATCTTTATTCACTCCCAATACGCTATGTAATGTGAGTTTTTTATACGGCAATCAATGACACAGTTTCCAAGGGTAGTGTTTATTCTTGCCAGTAAAAGGTGGCAGGATCAGACCTTAATAGGGGGAGAAGAAGGAGCCAAGAAATGCATGCCGGAGTTGAAAGCTACTAAAATAGCAACTAGTCTGGACTTCCCCCAAACCCAATAGTAAATGAAATCCAATAGGACTTTTCATTCACTTCATCTTGCAAATGTTTCTTTTCTTCTGTCTCGTGACAACTCTACAAGACAGACCTATACATATCTCTTGTACTTTGCATAGATTGGGAAACTGGGGCACAGACAGGAAAGAGAGGACACGAATTGCTCTGGCTACCTGGGATTCAGACTGGCATCTTAACCTCAGCCTTGGCTCAGGAAGATGCCAGGTGAACTGACTGAAGTCTCAAGGGCTGAAAACAGGACTGCCTATGGGCTGAGGTAGATGCATCCTAGTAATTGGGCACAGGGAGAGCTGTAAGAGCTGTGTGCATGTACCTTTACCTAACTATATGCACCACTAGCTATAGCTACAGATCTTTCAAACCACCCAACACCCCTCAACAAATCCTGTTTGAAAACTATAGTCCATTCCTGTCTGTGTGAATGATTAATGCTACAGCCTTGCACATACAGACAGGGGCTCATCAATTTCTGTAAATGGTGATGGCTCTCAAATGCTTCACCTAATTTCAATGAATTTGCAAACCCCATTTCGTTTTACTCGAGCCTGTCCCCCAAGGGCTTACGTTGTACAGTTTCTCTGAAAATGTGTATTGCTTTAGATCTGTGCTTTGTAATCGGTTAACCATGTACTTAGCAGTGCTTGTCATTTGGGATTTTGGTTTTTTTTAATACTCTTAAATCTTATCAAAACATGACTCCTAAATAAAATTCCTCCTGCTAAGTACCAGTCATGGAGACGTTATTGGAAAGGGCAGCTGGTGGAGGATAGCAAAGCTGAGCTCAATGCTACTATTTGGAACAGACAGCTTTGTACTTCATAATAAAAAAAGTCACTGAGTATTGAAACTCTGTTTTCCTACATCTCTTAGCACGCAGCCTGATCAGACTTTGCCTCTACTTTACAGTGAAACAGCTGATTCAAAGCCAGCTTGACCTTCCTTGGTTAATAACAATGAAAAAAGGAAATAGTGTTCATGGACATCTCCACGCAGGAGCTATTACATTCCATTAAATCAAGACCTTCTGAAATAAACTACAAACAAAAAACCCCAAAACATTAAAGCAGAACAGGCTTGTAATATATTTTAACTTTTAATCATCTTATCAAGCTGATTAAATAAACAAAGTAAGAGGAGATTTATTTGACTGAGGGAAGAAGATGACATGGAAACTCTGAATGCATTCAAGGATCTGATGTGGTGCCGAAGTACAAGTCAGTTAGAGAAGGAAGTACGGCTCTAAGACAGTCTTTCCTTTGCACTACCTGGTTACCAGCTACAGATGAGGTAGCTCATTTCTGTGAACAGGCACAAAATTAGTAAATGAAACAAGGTCTAATTCACAGTGAAAATGAATCATCTGGCTCCTATCCAAGCACAATACCACCCTAATAGAGACTGACCCTGGAAAGAAACTCTGGCTACAAACCCAGCAGAAAAGGTTCAGATCTGAGTTCTCACTTCAATGTTTTTGCTAGTTTTGGCTCAAGTCTAACCATCCTAAACACTGGCACAACTTGGAACAAGATCCTGGAACAACCTTTACTCTTCATATTATTAAATTGCCATCTGTTGTCAGATATCACTCTTTAATTTTGTTTTTACCTCTTGCACTTGAGAGTTACAGTTTGAGTAACAAAGGCTGTACAAAACACAGATGAATCATACAAGCAGGTTAGGGTGAATAGCTCTTGTGTTAGTTACAAAAGCTTGAAGAACGATATGAGTTATGTGCACGCCAGTCACTGCGAGATGATTCATTAAACCACTGGGCCTTGAGCTTGGTTGAAATCTCTCCCTTTTAAATCACCCTAGAGAGGTTTTCTTGTGCAGGGGATAACTCACTATAGAGAAACTGAGAGAGCTGGGGTCTAGGCAGGCTCTGACGGAGTCAGCAATATGACCTTGGAAAAGTCATTTTCTCCTCTGTGCCTTTGTTTCACCTCTTATCTTCTGTGTATGGCCTGGCAAAATCTGCAGATCAAGAACTACTGCATCTTATTAGGTGTAAATAGGTGACTTGGGACCCTCAAACCACTGACAGAGGGCACCTGGAGTTGCTACCAGAAGGCAAACAACAATGCTGAGCCCACGTACGCGCAAGTCAGCAGAGAAACCACAGCACCAAGGCATGATTCCCATTGCAAAAATATTTCAGAATGACAATGCAGTGATGGAATTGCACTGGTATTCTGAACATGAGGATTTACTTAATCAAGCCAAAATAAACTGGAGAGAGGGAGGAAGATGAAGTTAGAAGAGCTGAGCCCTTATCTGCCATATGAAAACCAAGGCTGGCCCAGTAGCTGAAGAAATTTTGTACAACTTCGAAGCAGCAACAAATACACAGGTCAGAGGCTGCATTTAACCAGCAAGCAAGATGTGAGTAGCTTATTAAGCATTAAGTATAAACAAATACAAAAATAAAATTAAAAAGAAAAGACATCTGAGATCAATACTCTCTCAAATACCTGTCTTATCAAGTTTGGCGTGTTGATTGCAGCCCAACCAAAATGACCTGCTGTGAATGATTCCCAATCCTTTTCTCCTTCATTTTTATTTTTTCATTCCTGCCCTCAGATAATCTTTTATTGATACAATACACGCTTGTAAGAACAACGCTGCAGCGATAGTGGGCTTGCATCATTTCACAGGCAATGTCACGTTCAGGAATTTTGCTTCCTGTCTACCAAAACTACAGAGGGACACAGGCAGAATTTTCGAAGGAGTCTAACTCCAGACCAAATAGATTTAAGCAGGAGTTGGAAAGCCCAGGAAGATAATTAAATTCATATGTAAAGGGTGTTTGGAAGCAGCTAAGAAAGTAGTTTTTGCACTCAGTAGTGTTAATTTACATCAGTGGACGATCTGGCTCTTTGTTTATTCCTTCCATTTTAACAAAGGTAAAACTGAGGCTCAGAGAAACTAAATTCAGTAGGAACCCCCGCCCCCCCAGCCATCTTGTTGTAACTGAAGGGAATTAGCGAGCATAATTAACCAGTGAGGGTAATTAACTATTGAGACTAGGGATGTGGCAATCTCTTCATTGCTTTGAGACTTTTCAAGGCAATTAGATATCTCTGGCTGAGCCACAGGCGGTGGGACAGAGGCAAAAGTCACTAACTGAAATTCTGCACTGTGCGTGAGGCCAGGCAGAAGTGTCAAAAGCTACTCTTGGCCTTCAAACCTCCACTGAAGAAGTGCAGAAGTTGGAAGTGCTGTCATTATTTGTACCAGCCTTTTGCTTTATGCTCCCAACATGAGAGTCCAGAGCTTATCTGTACATTTGCAGTTCCATCTCTTCTCTGACTAAGGAGCTGCAGCTTCTGCATAGACCTGGAATTTCTGAGATTTCCATTTAAAGTTTCTCCCTTAAAATAGAAACTAAAACAAATAACCCCTCTCTTCTTGTGTCACATTTGACTCTCCATCTCAGAGGAATTCACAAAGTAATGCCTAGGAAAGGTATTTAAATGGTATTATTTGGACACGGTTACCAATCTGATTAAAATTAAACGATTGCATGAATGCTTTGCATGTATCCAACAACTCACAGGCCGTTACACCCTCTAATTGTATGAGTTTGGTGTGCTGGATTTTATGAAGTAACTTCATTGAAAACTCATGGAGCTGAACAAGGCAGAATCCGAGGTCTGAAATACTTGAGATCTAGGTGATGTTTTGATTTGATTCCAAATCACACAAATCAGTCATGTTCAGGGAAAGCCTTTTCCATTCCTTGGTCACATGCATGAAGGGATATTCAGGCAGAGATGGCTTTTATGCCCTTGCAGCAGCAGTCTACAGTTATTAGTGCTGTTTGATTCCAGTTAATGTCTTCCACATCTGCTGCTTTTAACGGGTCAGAACAAATCACTCCATTGGCTCTCTCTCCATCCCATTTCGGACCCCATGCCCCAAATTCTCATGATCTTGTCATCCCTCATACAGTCTCCTTTCCCCTCCAACTATCATCCCTTCCTCCTCTTTAACGTCACTCTTAACCTACTCTTCCTCACCTTGAAACATTCCTCTACTTCCCCATCTGTGTCCATGTTTTTCTGCAGTTCTCAAAATCTCTTTCATTCTTTTCATATGGGGCTTTTTTTTGTCTTATCTGCAGCTGCTCAAGGTTTACTCCAGAGCACACACATGTTGTTAGTTTTTTTCACAAGAAGTTCTGAACCAGCACATGTATTTGATAGCACCCACTCTACAAGTACCTCAGCTCATTTAGCAGCACATTACTTGCCAAACGGGATGTGTGGGCTCCCACACATTATTTGCTGTCCTTAAGGGAAACCCTTTGGGCTTGCAGGTCTGACATCTCACTCATAGCTTGCTCAAAGCATGCTGAGAAAGGACAAAGGATAAATCAGTTGTCCTTCCTGAGAGGGCTGCTGTTCCGTGGAGAACAGGTTTCCCTTTCCAGCCCTTTTCCATCTTTTTTAATCCTTCTATCCTCTTCAACTTAAGATAACAAAAGAAAGTGAGAAAGCCCACAAAAGTATCAGAGCAGCTTGGAAAGTTCCCAGTGATAGGAGGTCTAAGAAGAACCTAATAAGGATGATGGGGTTACTCTAGGAAACCACCTGAAGTAAGGGCTGAATTTGCCCAGGACGTAGAAGGACAAGACCCAGAACAGATACCAAATATTTTCTGTAGCATCAGTGCATGTTTTTCGTAAGAAAGGCAAATGCAGAGAGCTTGGGATCACATCTGAAGGTATTTCAGGGAGTTATAAATGTCCATGTCACTGAACAGAGTTAAGGTGGGATTACCTGTTTACATTACCATCATTGCCCAGTGGATTGGATAAGCTACCCAAGAGCAGGTCAAATTCGAAGGAATGTGACAGGGCCCAGAAACACCACCCAGCTCCCAAGTGCATGCAGAAAGGGTAGGACACAAGCACCAGCCTTTAAATCACTGCAGACCAAGATTGTATCATCCTGCAGCCATCATTCTTCCAAATATTGGAGGGGATTCATTGACAACCTCAACTTCTTATCTTTGCTGCTGACCTTTGCTGCGTTACACAATTGGTTTCCTGCACTGAAGAGGACTCAGATTCACAGTTCACTATGCACCAGCTGTCTCCACTTTTATAGTTTGCACTTTTACTTTATTATGTTTAATTGTCTTCTTCCAACTCTTGAGTGGGTATTAGAAAGTCAATACAAAACCTATTCTGGCCTTTTATTCTAAAATAACACCACTAAGCTTGTTTATTTACACTAAGACAAGATGATATTTGTGACAGTCTTGTCAATAGTTCAATGGCATGATGCTAACTTTTTTTCTTTAAACTCAAATGCACTTTATTTGTGTGTTTGTCTGTCTCTCCAGATTAACTCTTTTTTCCCAGAATCAATATCAATATTCTCCAAAGAGTTGAAAAACTGTTCAGACAACAGCTGGTGAGCAAGACACATGTCCTTTGAATGCCTCACCCTAGGGTAGAGGTGTGATGATTCCCATGAATGATGGGTCAGCTACTCATGCACTGAATTTACAGTTCTCAGCTTGCTTAGTTGAACAGGACCATTTGGCAGAATTAGCTTTTAGCAGCTAACAGGGAGTAATTGGGAAATCATAAAATACTCCTGTGAAGGAGCCCCAGTGTGACCTTCCTTCTGCAAATTCAGACACTTTTTGGCTCCTACAACAACTTTCTGGTCACCTTGTTGCTGTTGACTGATACCTCGGTTCCTGGAAGCAGCTGAAAAAGCAAGAGCAAGTAGGCAATATTGCTCAGTGTAGCCTTTGGGAAGAGGTAAATAATTCACTCCCTTCTCGATAGAACTTGGTGCCCTGCAGCAACATGAGAAGAAAACCTTTGTCAGTTCTGATAGCATTATTTTTCAGTCCTACTACGGTTGGACGTCTTAGGCCAAGTCCTATGCCTTTCTTGCCTCAGTTTCCCACTTGCAAAACAGGATGGATGTAAATCAATGCAGTGGTTGGTTATAGATATTAGTTGATAAAACCATATATATTTTCAAATTTTAGGTCTCAGAATGAAAAGTTTGATTTTTAGAGGATCTGCACATCCACTTTTCCCAAGAAATCAAAGGAAAGTGTCCTCTAGCAATGGCAAAACCACAAAACATTAATAGTGTATGTAACAGCATCCCTACAAAACTTAGTGTTGGAGTTGGAGCCCTCAGGACCAGAGCAGCCCTTCAGTCAGGGGACTTATCCACTGCATTGCAGCAGCTGACATTTCTCTGATGCGGAACTGCCACCAGTGGAGGCTTTTGCTGCTCTCTTTTGGGGTTGATTTAAGGTGTTCAGTCTGTCTAGGAATCACTGAAGACAGAGGCAATCTGCAAGGAAAGACTGTTTTTCTCTTGAGAAGTTTAATGCAGCTGAGATGCAAAATACCTCTTTATCTCCAAACACCAGTAAAGGATGTCCCTCAGATCGGTTAAGTTAAAGGAGCTATCCCCTTTTCCTGTCCTGGAAGTGGAAGCTAGAAGGGACCTGCAAACCCACTCATCCTGGGGCTGTTTCTAACAACACTCTGGGAAGGAAAGGTAGGCAGGCCAGCCTGGCCAGAGGGGAATTCGTTCAGATCAAAAGGTTTGTCCCAGATCAAAAGCCAGAAGTGAGATTGTTCATCTGAATGATGCAAAACCCTCAAGCCTGAGGAATGGGTGTCTGAATCAAGGATGCCTCTCTTGGCTGATATAAAGAAAGTCCCCAGCATATTTTGTCTCAGAGCCCCGGGCAGCTGTGATGAATAGTGGGAGCCTTTCTCATGGTCTTCTTACCCTTTCCTAGATGTTCTCCTATCCTTTCCTATCTACTCCTTGCAAAACCCAAACTGGTAGGCTCTTTGCTTTTGGTTCAGACCTGACTACTCTTTGAGTCACCAGCTACAGCTTTGCATTTTGTTGCCACTTTGGTGGAACGACCATCATCCGAGCATACATCCAGCTAACCAGATGTCAGACAGACACAAGTGCTGACTTCCCCAAATACACAAAACTGAGGGGTCTGCCTGTAAGGTTTTACCAGATGTCATCCCTACCACCTGGTCTTTCAGATCCCTCTCACCAATTTTGAGACAAAGCAAAAAAGTGAGCTTTTGTCACCCTGTAGTAGAGATCTTTACCACTGGAAATTTGTTAGCTGCAATTCTGCAACCACATGCTTTCTGTAAGGCCTGGGATGGACATGTGCACTGATGATAAGAGAGGTATAAACTAATACAGCCATTTCTTGTTGTAAAATCTGTAGTGCAAGACTCATCAGAAAGTTCCAGTGAGGTAGGCAAGGTCATAGCCCTCCTAATAAGTCTGCCGCATCTGAAGTAGTTTGTGCTTTTGCTGCATCAACTTAGCTTGCCTGTCCCCAGTGAAGTGTTTGCCTTTGTAAAGTACTGTCTACGTTTGCAGAACCTGAAGCCTCGTGATCCTCTAAAGCATGACTGTCAGAAGAATTTGACCATCTTTCAAAGGAAAATAGGGTATTGCTTAAATCCAGTCCATTTGCATTCCAGATGGAGTCTGGGGAACAAATGAACCCCCTAACTCAAGACAAACCTTGCTCTAAGTCTTTAAAAACACCTGATGTCCAGGTCAAACATAAGCTATCCCTTCCTGATTGCACTTTTTCCTGCACACTTTTTCATGTTCTATCTAGCACACACAGGGGTTTCTTGTCCCATCTGCAAGTCCAAGGCATCATTTTGCCTGAAGCTTGTCTCAGAGTGTGGACCTGCTCTCAGAACTTACTGGGTTTTCTGTCATGCAGCAAATGTTTTGCATCATTGCTGTGACCTACTCCAGAAGCAGCTGCCTTTTGGTACTGGCTACAAACAGCAGTCTGCCAGCTTCTGTAAGGACACTGTGGAGAGAAGGCATGCAACAAGGGCAGAGGTGAGTCATGAATTATTTTTGAACTCTGATCAGCAGTAAAGTTGTGCCTGGGAATAAATGCTAAACTGTGGAACTCAGATGTGGCTGGCTGATTATTTTCCATCTTCTGTTGACCTTAAGAGTCAATAAAGCTCCCATACTGCCCTTCTCTGAGATTCTCCTTTCCTCCCTATAACAATGTGATTAAAATACCTTAGTTCAGGTCCAGCCTATTTGGATGGTGCCATGTGCCTCTTCCCCATGGATTTCTTCGCTCTGGCTGTCGGCCAATCAAGGCTTCAGAAATCTGATCAGCTGCATGATTTAATGAACCCTCCTTTTGTGGGGAAGGGCACATTCCTTTATAAAAACTGGTGAGATATCACATTTCACAGGATGACCTCTACTTTCATAAGACAATGTGAGAAAATTGGTTTTGGAAATCGAGGAAGATTGCATCTTGTGAAACAGAATCCAGAAAGTGACACAGAGACCACCCTTCCATTTCAGTCCATTTAGTTTTCAGGTTTTGGTTCTGATGGGGAGCTAAATATAGTTTGGGTCACTAGACCAGAAGCACAAATAATTAACAACAAAAGAAACTCATCTCCCACTCCACATCTTTAATTCAGGAAACTCTCACAGCAAATGTACTATGCTTAAAGCTGAATAAAGAAATAGAGCTTGTCCTCCATGACACTGCAGAAATCTTTGGGGGCAGAAGTATACTTTTACTAACAATATGCTGCAATATTGTTCTGATGCTATTGCTCTGCTGAAAAGGTGGCTTTGAAGAGGCAGAACGCAATGGTCCAGACATTAAGACCTAGACACAGAGGTGTTGTCTGGGGTTCAAAGCCCTACATAAACCTAGAGAGTTTGGCACCTAAATAACTTTCAGGCTCCTATCCTGAACTCTTGAGGAAAACAGAAAAAAACAGTTAATGTTTATCAAAAGTAGAGATTAACTTTGAGAGTTGTTTAGAGAACTTAAGAAAGATTCTTCTTCATGAGGTCATAAACCTGATGCTCTAGGCTAAATAGTGTCTGACAGGCATGTTTGTTCAGGATGCATTTATTACTGAGCTATCCAGGGACATCCACAATTACTGTCATGAGTCGTCTGATGATTAAAGAGCCAAATGGAAGATTAAAGGCATAGAACAAGGAACAGTGATGTCTGTCTTCACTGAGAGTACCCAGTTGAGAGGAAATTTTGAGCCATTCAGGAATGTGTGTGTGCGTGTGTGTGTGTGCTGAATCTTGCTGTACATTTCTTAGACAGCGACTGCCCTGCTTCCATAAATTTTTACATATAAAACAGACCATCACAGGGCATGGATCTTATGGTCTGCACCCTTGGCTCTTCAAAGAGCCCATCATGCAGAATTTGGACACTAACAGGGATGCATCAATGCTGCTGAAGTGTGTGCTTTTCTGTGGCCCTTCTGTGATCCCTTGTAATCCCTAGTACCTACAAAATGCCTTTCATACTCTTCTTTCCTGTCAGAAAACTGGAAACAGCAGAAGTACCATTAGTTTCTACAACCTGGTTTCTTTCCCCAGTATTGTCTGGCTTCCAGTTTATCTGTTATGTTAACCCTTTTACTGCAGTACTGGGTGAAAGCCTTTGCAGACATATTGTGGTAATATTCTCCTTACAGTGGCAGTGCAGTGACTGACTGCAGGGGTGGATGGAGAGGGGAGAATCTACCAGATTCCACCTGAAATGAAGGACAAAATGTTTTCATTGTGTCCCCTTGTCCCATGTATTCATTCACTCTCCCTGTAAAGTCAGACCTACTTGGACTTACTTCTCTTGGGGAGCTCCCCAGAGATGACTAACAATGATAAAAGCTCATCATCATTTAAGATGTGATCTGATCTAAATGTGTACAAGGGCCCACAAGTATGCCAACCCCTACATAAGCACTAGGATCTATTCTGAATATCCCAAAAGAGAGGAAAATGTATATGAGAAGAAATAATGTTCAATCAATAAAATGTGTGGAGGGGTGTCCCAAAAATTTTACCTCTAGAAATGATGATTTGACAACAGAAGACGGACATTTTGTAGGTCAGTCTGCAGCTGGGACAATCCAGCACAGCTTCATCTATTCCTTCAGAATTCCTTCTCTCTGTCAATAGAGAGATCCATGCAAATACATCATAGAAAAAGTGTGGGGACACTCATGAAACAGCCCATTCAGGAAAAAGTATATGAAGAACCAGATTATATAATTGTCTACCTTTTCATTTCTTCATTCCTCAAGGAATCTTTTCCCTTTGTCCTTACCTAGAATGAGACTGGACAGCACTCTGCCTGCAAAAGGGATTGAAACAAACAGAAGAATAAAGAAAAAAAAAATCCTTGTCCCCAGAATCTCTTCACCTGCAAACACTTTTCTTTCTGTGTGTGCATGGCTACATGTACTGCAACTTTATGACTGTGCTGGGTTCCCCTGGGGAGCTTCAAACTCTCTTAATGCTTATGACCGCCAGTCAATTTCCATCCAGAAATATCCTCCATAGAAAAGTCATGAAATAGGCAAGGAGAAAACAAATATTCATTACTCCAGGAGTTAAAGTAGCATCCATTTGTATTGCACATCTGTAAAAGGCCAATAAATTGAAGGCAATGCTCATAATTACATTTCAGGTCAGGCTGAAAAAATGATGCATTCCTCCAAAGCAATTTGCTATTGTTGGGGTTTAGGAAAACTCTCCCTCCCTGCTGCTGTGAAAAGAAAAGAAAAAGAAAAGAAAAGAAAAGAAAAGAAAAGAAAAGAAAAGAAAAGAAAAGAAAAGAAAAGAAAAGAAAAGAAAAGAAAAGAAAAGAAAAGAAAAGAAAAGAAAAGAAAAGAAAAGAAAAGAAAAGAAAAGAAAAGAAAAGAAAAGAAAAGAAAAGAAAAGAAAAGAAAAGAAAAGAAAAGAAAAGAAAAGAAAAGAAAAGAAAAGAAAAGAAAAGAAAAGAAAAGAAAAGAAAAGAAAAGAAAAGAAAAGAAAAGAAAAGAAAAGAAAAGAAAAGAAAAGAAAAGAAAAAGGAAAAGAAAGAAAAAGAAAAGAGAAGAAAAGAAAAGACAGAGAAAAGAGAAGAGAAGAGAAGAGACGAGAAGAAAAGTAAAGAATGGAATAGAAAATAAAAGAAAAAAGAAAAGAAAAGAAAAGAAAAGAAAAGAAAAGAAAAGAAAAGAAAAGA
>VZSC01009295.1:67911-81403 GCA_013398225.1 Steatornis caripensis
AGTAAAGAATGGAAAAGAAAAGAAAAGAAAAGGAAGAGAAAAAAGAGAGAAAAGAGAAAAGGGAAGAAAAGAAAAATGAAAATAAAATAAAATAAAAACAAAAGAAAAGAAAAGAAAAGAAAAAAAAAGAAAAGAGAAGAGAAGAAAAGAGAAAAAAGAAAAAAGGAAAGAAAAGAAAAGAAAAAAGATGTTAATGATTAAATAAAACAATGCTGAATGGCAATAGTCATTAGACCAGCAGGAGGAATAAATAGGGAACATCATTGGTAGTTGTAAATAATGGATGTCATTTTGAACACAAAGAAACACATCTGGTAATTATTCTGAATTCCACTCCAATTGCTTTGATCTGTCAGCGTAAGGTACCACAATGAATTCTGCCTTTATTTATTTATTTATGTATTTATTTGCAAATCTGTGTTTAATTGTAAATTGTCTTGGAGGAATCAATGGGATTTATTGCTTCTGCCATGTGAGGTGTGAAATGTTTGCCACTACTGAAGAATGGTTTATTTTTTAATAATCTCTCCCTAATGTCCTTTTCACTTGTAATGGGGTTGTTTTGGCATGGACAGAAGTTGCTTTTGATCCTCCTCTTCCTCACATGCTTACACTTTTTATCTCTCTGCTTATACTTTTTTATGGCTACTCATTTGATATCTTATTAACATTACTTTCTTTATTAAAACAGAACTTAAGACTACTCTGCCAAAGCCTCTTTATGTGAACTTCTGTCAATTACTTTTAGGTAGATGTTTTGGAGTGGTTATGTTTGGACCTAACTAATACATTTAGCTCATTAAGCAAAAAATATTTTTTTAAATCTTTCCTTAGCCCTGTTTATTTTTACATTATGAATTGTGTTTGTGTTTAGAAAGAATCCTTCCTATCCATTCTCACTCTCTCCTGAAATTCAAGATAAAATCCTTCCTCTTTTCCAAAACAAAAGATAAATGAAGAACGTAGAGCTTTTCTTTTCACTTTTCCTTTCCAATGATTATTAGGAAAACATCAAAAAGAAAAAAAGGAATTTTGAACAATTTTGCATTTATAAAAATTCTCTGGCTTTGACTGATAGCATTTGTGGATGTTCCTTTCCTCTGTCAAGAATTGCAATTTACTCTTGCACATAGTATGTCCAAACAGCACCAGGGGTGATGGTGACTATTGCACCTTCAAATTGTCTCTGAGCCTTGGCTCCTTATCTATGACACAGTAATAATGGACCCTTTTTTTTAATTGTCTGCTGAGACTATAACCATTCCAGGACTTCTCTTTTATTACAGTGCGTACAGTAGTTAGCAGAACAGGGACACAGTCACAGTTGTTTTCTCCAGTTGATACTGTAATTACCACATTAATTTGTATAACAACCTTCAATCCTCTGGCTGGGACACTCCTTCCCCTGAGCCACACCGACTCCTGTACTAGACCAACACATCCTCTCTCCTTAGAACAGGGCTCAGTTTGATTGAGTCTGACATTCTTTTTTTGGAAAAGCAGTGGTGGTGGTGGTGGGGGAATAAATTTTAATGAGGAAACACTGATTTTCATTAAATTAGCTTTACTTTGAAACTAAACAAAGAAACTATCCCCACTCTCCAGGCCTATAGCACACCAGTTTGAAGCTGATGACAGTATCTCGGGGGAAGCAGAGCCCAGGTGGTTGCAGGGACAAGTTCCCAGGTTGGACTAAAGTTCCCCAGATTTCAGTGGAGCCCAGCAAGTGCCAGTAACAGATCAAGAAAAACAGAGGGAATGGGGGGACCCTCCTGTTTGCCAGCCATGAAGATGACTAGAAAGCTGCCTCCTTGAAAGCCACTCTTCTGCAGAACAGCAGAGTTGTCTGAGCAGAGCACAAAGTCCTCTCTTCTTCCAGTGACAATCACCATGCATTTAGCTCTGCCGTGGAATGGAGCAGGTGAGATAATTAACACAATAAGTCATGAAGAGACGGTGCCAGTGGGGAAAATGGAGCCGTGTGAGCTGCCTGTGTTTGTACCCTGTGCGGTCCTCTTGTCACGAGGCCGTAACTGTATGATTAAGAATGTCAAGTGTTAACCCCTCCAGTCCAGGGCTCTTCTGGCTCTCCTGCTGCAGTGATCTCATCCTGTTTTCTTTCTCAGAATTAAAGCAATTAGCAACAGAAAAGAGATATTAGTTCATCCGTCCCACACACTTGTTCTTCTCCTTAGATGGAGTGAAATTAATCCCTATATTCGTGCAGTTCATTGTCCAGCCAATTTCTAAATGACTTGAACAATGAAGACTCCTTCAGAAAGTTGTTTCATTGACTAATGTCACTTTCTCGAATTGATTAGCTCCCATACGTGAAATAATAAAATTTATTTGGGGAATAGGTGAAATGTAAACATTCCCCTTGTAGAGCATTCACCAGACGGCTCCCTCGCGCATGGGTTAACGCTCTAGTCAGCAATCATATATTGACGAGCAGCCTCTATTTTGCCCATGAGGTGTGTTTTGTGTCCAGTCAACACTCCCAGGTCTGGGATGTAACTCCTGGTGAACCACAGAGACAAAACTGGAATTCACATTGTTGGAAAACAGTTCACTTGTAGCTGTTTTGGTTAAAACAAAAAGAAATTTGTCTTGGGGCTACGGAGGGGGAAAAGTCTGCAGAGAATGGAAATACACAGTCCTGATAATGTTCCCTCAGCAAGATTAAGCTGGGTCCAGGGCTGAGGGTAGCTCAAAACGCAAAGTCACATTTTAATGTTTTTTAATGGATTGCAGTGGTTGAGTGTGTGGGAAGGGAAGAAAGGAAAGGAGTAGAGGAGAATGGAAAGAAAGGATTCAGTATGTTCATCCAGATCATCCAGACTCAGTGGCTCTCAGACTCTTATTTCCTCCTTGCAGGAAAAAAGGATCAAGATATTTCCTATGAACAACTGAGTCAGAGGATCATCTTTTTTATTATTTTTTCTTGGAGCAAAAGTCCCTGTTTAAGTACTACAAAATCATAATAATTGAAGATTCACAGAAAAGCTAGGTAAATTCCAGGCACCACAACCCATTGGGAATGAACGCCGTTTTCAAATTTTATTTGTTTTTGCATTTGTTTTCCTTCTTTTTAGCTAACAGTGCCTCATACTTAAATATCCCCTGAAGGGAAAAAATATTAAAACCTACAGAACAGCTGACATAAAGAAAAGGACTGAAAAGAGCACCTGACTAAAGTAGTTATTATTATTCACCTGAATACACCATCACACACGCACATAGACACTAATCCTTAGCACCCTCTTTACTAACAACTTCTTCGACAGTTGAGAGGGTTCCACTTCGGTAATAGGAATTTATTGCATTCTATCAATAACAGGATCAAATTTGCCCAGGAGTGTCCCTTCAACTCCAACAAGCATGTGTCCACAGAGACATTTTGTAAAACTTTTCAGGCTTGATGCAGAGCTCACTGATATCTACAGTGGTGTTAACATGATCCGTACTGAATGCCAGATGAGATCTTCAGGTTTGTTTTTACATTCTCATTCATGAAAAAAAAAAGTTAATATTAAATGTTGAATCCTGATTCTGGCAAGTAGGAAAAATCCTCAGTCCATGGATGGAATATTTTTTTAGTGAATTATAGAAATTGTTCTATTTGGGGGATGGAGTGAACTATTGTTTTTATATTCAAAAATAAAGAAATAAAGATCGTCATTAGGAAATATCACTCCAGAAATTTCTGTGTCTTTTTAACCTATGTTTTAACTCTTTAGACGATAAAAATTAAATGACCCACCCAAATTAAGAAATGTTGCCCATCCCAGATTCAAAGTATTCACTGGTTCCAAACTTTACTAGTGAGTTTGAGCAAACCCAACAAAAGTTGAGTGAGAGGAAGAACTGCTTTCAAGTCCCAGCTGAATTTTATCCTTAATTAAGCAAGAGAACTGAAGATGGGCATAACCTTCAAGTGCAAAGATGCCCGTTACAGGTCACCATGGAGGAGTATGGAGGGTCTGGGACTGCAAGCCAGGATTTGTACCACTTGAGTTAAAAAACAAACTGCTTCTGCAGGGCTACTGCTAAGAGCGAAAAATAATAACTATGGAGAGTTGTTAAGCCATCTCAATAATATTTCTTGTAGACTAAGACCATGCATAGTTTGACTTAAAGTCTGACCTGTAGATGTGTACTCTCAATTACTGGGCAACCAATCTTAGGACATACTTATTCCCGCTAAAGGCTGACATGCTTGGTCCACGATGAGAATAGGTATAGCCAAGCACGGCCTGAGGGAATCTGGTCACCAGAGTATTGCTCCTGGTTTCCTAGCTCAGTGTGTGTTCAAAAGCTCACTGTTAAGATTGGAAACTGGGAAGAGTGACTTGAATGAAATGTGGCAAGAAGCTCTACAAAACTCTCTGAAGCCCCCAGCCATTTTTTCCCTGCTATTTCAGAGAGCTCTGCCAGGTACAGGAGAGCATAGAGATTTCATTTGCTGTACGGATCAAGGTGCCTTTGTGGTTCTGTCCCTTTACCACAGAACATCTCACAGGGGTTGGTGGACATTATCCTTGCGAGCATATCAAAGAACATAAGTAATATTACTGTTTAAACATCAGCTGAGCGCAAAGGTTATTCTCCCTTGTGCTGACTGCACTGCTAGATGGCAAAGGCTATAATCCAGTCCTGCTTGGCTGGGATACTGCTATGAGGTTGTTCTCCCTCCAGTGAGGCTAACCTAAAAGCGATAATCATAAGGTTTAGATAACTAGAGGTAACTATGCAAACCTCTCTCCTCCTGACATCCTTCATCACACAGTCAGTAAGCACTAGAGGCACTTGAGACAGACTTTCTTCACCTAATTCCTAGCTTGATGTTTTGAGTGCAGATTATCTGGACCAAATAACCTAATTGCAAGGGCAGGTGTGAGTGATGGCCACAGAAAGTGGCGTACCTTCAGCAAACAAACCTCAGCTTCTGCAAATGCCACGTTAGAAACAATTCCTGCTGCCAAACTGCCTGCTCTCTTCTGGTTCATCGCTTTGCACACATCCAGCTACGAAGAGCATGGTCCATGGCGTGCATGAGCACTCTGCAGAATCCTTACCACCAGAAATGCCCTCCTTGACACCGGGTGGAATTGCCTCCCTTCTGCCTCTTCCTGTCTCCTTGCTTCCCCATATTTCTCTTTCTATTCATTGAGAATGGTTAGAAACCAGCTTTTTTTACAGTTTCATCCTGTTGGTCTTCCACACATACAAACAACTTCTCTGGCAGGATAATGTTTACCAAAGCCTGCTCTAGTGTACCCCACAGTAAATCAAACTGACTTTTAAGAACTTTTGTGAAGTTACTGCTTAGCCACCGCCATTTAAAAAGAAGAAAACCTAGTCCTATTCCTTCACCTGCTTGTTATAGCTTCTAGAAATTATGGTGATATTACCGAAGAAAGAGGCAGGCAGGCAGGCAGGTAGAAGAAAGAAAAGAAGGAAGAAAAGAAGAAAGAAATAAAAAAAGGTAAGAAAGAAAGAAAATAAGACATTTACTTCTCATAAAAAGAATATAAGGATGAATTCTAAAAAAAAAAAAAATACTTTGACAAATTGAAAAGAAAACCAATAATTTTTCTGTAAAATTGCCACTGACTTATAAAAAAATCTAAAGACATAGGACCTGAACAATGCATGTGCATCCACAGCCCACATAGTACCTAGTTATGTGCAAATCCACATATCCAAATTAGTGTGATTTTCTTGGAAAAGATGAATTAAATTGACTTTTCTTTTTACCCAGAATGCTACAATGAGAACAAATAATGTAAATAGACACTTAAAAAAAATCTGATCTAAAGAAATAAGAGAAGGGAACATTTTCTGATGCTCGTGAAAAACAGTAACTCTGACTGCATGTTGATTTCAAGTAGCCTTTCTTTGAAATACAGGTTGCCATATGACTGATATCAGATGGGGGTCTGTTCTAGCTGTTCGATACTGTCCTTGCAATTAAAGTTTTATACATATATATATGTGTAAAAATATATGTTATCTAATTCCACTGATTCCTTGCACTTTGTAACCAAGGTATATCAACCGTACATCAAATGTCTTTGCTAGAGAGATTCACCTATAGGTTGCCTGTAGTACATTAAACCATATACTATGAAAACCTCCATCTGCATTCCTGTGTCCAAAGGTATCCTTGGGTAATGCCCAGAGATTTGACTTCCATTTCAGAACTAAAGCTGAAGCACCGTCTCTCTTGCAGCTAGATACACTGCCACACGTCTGAGGCTTTGGAGGTCTGCTTCAATGTGTGCTTTCCTGCACTTTGTGATGAACAGAGATGTTTTGAGTAACAGCTCAGATTTATTTATTCCACATGACAAACAGATGAAATTCAACACTACTAGTGCAAAAGGGTTTGGGAGGAGAATTGATACAGGCTGGACGATGTCAAAAGAAAACAAGAGTTGTTCATACACCTTTCTTAACCTGAAGCCCATCTAGACAACCCAAAGATGTGATTGAAAAACAGATACCAGATACATTTTCTAAGCCTGTGGTGTTTTTCCTGTTACCTTCAGGTGCTCCTCATTGAAAAGCAGCCACCTCTGATGTTGTGCTATTTGTAAAACAATGCAAAGGAACTCTCCTGGGTGGATTTGGCTGAGGAGGGAAGGGAAACACAACAAGCAGGCTGACTTTTCTGCTGTGTGAAGCACTGCTGAAATCAGCAGAAAATCCGTCTGACATGCTGTTAAAACCAAGAAACTGTTACTACAGGAGGCCTCTTGACAGGGTATCAGAGTGCACACACTGAAACAAGTTGCTTCATGGGCAGCCGAATGTGTAAACCCTCTTCCAATGTCCCTAGCCCCATGAGTTCACTGATGTCTAATAAAAGATGGGCTTATGAGCACTAATGAGAACCCTCTGCACTGCCTAGCTGTCTATTTTCATGAATTTATAGGAAGACAACAGCTTTGGGACCTCTTCCACCCCATCAACGACAGGTTAAATTACCCAGCGGGTTCAAAGCTCAAAGGAGGAGCCCTTGACAGATTGACTGATAGATGGGCCCAGGCACACACTTGCAAACAGCTTGATTGTACAAGTCTGACTTCCTTCGGAAAGAGGGAGCAAGGGTTTTATTGGTCTCAGCCAACAGATGAGATAACTTAGAGTGAATTGCCTCCTATTGCCTTTTTAAGATGTTGCTTTAATAATAACTTAATGGCAAGGCACCTTCTGGATTTTGAAGACATCACTGTAATGGCTCCCTGGGCCAAAGTGTCCTTGCTGAGCTTCAGCAGCTATGATACTATCACTGGAGAAAGTGTTACAGCTGCAACTGTGCTGAAAGCAAAGGTGGAGAAGAGAAGGAGAGCTTTACAGAAGCATGCCCTTCATTTTAAAGGGCAAGGCTGTGGGTTTGAGAAGCTGAACAATTTCTCTGAAGCACGATTCTGTTTGTGCTGCAGGGGTATTTACTGTTCTAAGATTTCCTGGCATTTGGGTGGTGTAGGTAGAACAGATTTACGTAAAAAGCGGGGTGGGGGGAGAATAAAACCTTTGAAGGAGATTTAAAAGGGCAATATCTCAACCCACTGTCTGTTTGGGGAACTTTATTTGGACAGACCTGTTGCTGAGCCTTTTGTGACCAGGCATTTGTAGTGTTTTACTGCATGTTTGCACACCTGCATGCAGGACAGAATATAACTGACAGGCTAGTGATGATGGATTCCTACAGCAGAGTGGATGAAGGGAGGTCAGGAATTAGGCTACGTCCTCTCCACTGTGATAGCATCATCTTTTCCTCTTTTTCCTGCAATGCCAGTAGCGAGATGTTCCCTATCCACAGCTAAGATGCACATGGGGGAGTGCTAAGGTCCCAAGAGGCTGGGCCCAGAGGGAACTCTCCTCCAAACTCCCCACAGATGCACCTCTATGCTCTCTGATTAACTTTCTAGCACATTCCAAAGCCCCGGAGAAGACACAAGAAAAGCTGAGGCGTGGAAAGAGGACAAAATGAATAAAGAAGGCAGCCAAATATAAGTAAGGCACTGAGTAGGATTTAGAAGACATGACTTCTGCCCCAAGTTGTGTAATGAGGTGCAGCTCCTAAACCACAATGACTCAGTGTTCCTCAGTTTCCTTGTCCATACACTGAGCAAGGCAAAGAGGCTGATTTCATCTGAACGAGGCTTTGAGAGTCATTGGCAGAGCTGCAGAAGGGCTAAGCATTGCCTGCATCACCCAGCAGAGCAGTACCCCTTTTAAAGCCATCCTGCCCTTCACTTCGTGGGTAAAGTTGAGGACCTTTACATCGCTGGTACAGCAATGGGGACAGGAAGGGACTGCAGTTTCACTTTGCACCCCACTCTGCTCTTTTCTTCAGTCAGGAATGGATGTGTTCACAACCTAGCATTTCAGGTATGTCCATAGGCGGCATTGTCCAACTGTGGAAAGCTGTAAGAACTGGAGGATGAGAAAAAGCAAAAGGAAAAGAAAAAAAAAAACAGTCGGAATACACACACAGGGAGAAACCCTTCTGCAAAATTTTTATGCCAGTTTCTGCAGCCCTCGACCTATTCTTTTTAACACTAGCTTGCCAATATAAACTTTAGTTTGCATTTTCAGTGGTTGCATTTTTGTCTGTAATTTTTCCTATGCTCACATCTCAGCTCTAAATACATTTTCAGGAGGAGAAACGAATGTGTGCCCTTCCTGGTAGCAAATCCACTAACTGTCTCTGCACTTCATCAGGCTGTGAAAGGCAGACTTCACACCATGAGAAACAGTCCAGGATAAATCAGCCCATTCACTCTCTTCATTCATCTTTTGAATGTCTTTTGCACGTGTTCAGATTGTATCATGGTGTAGATAATGCTGAAAGACTCTTCAATATTTACTTTTAATTGTTGGCTGTTACAAAGTTCTTCAGCTTTCAGAGAGGGAACGTGATTGCTGATGAAAATCCAAATAAGTAAACACCAAAATGATGGTAAAAGAATGTTTATGGCTCAGTACATGGACTGTTCTCAAGGAAATCTCCCATGAAGGCTTTGGTCCAAAGGCCACTGGAGTCTGAGCAGGCTTTGGACCAAACCCTAAACAGCTTCATGAGTACACACTGATTTCAGACCTCATCTGTGTACCTCTGGAGACTCCAGAATTTTCACAAGGAGAAAGTCTTACCCCCGCTGAGGACTAGACCTCCTGCCCTTGCTGCAGAAAGTCCTACTGGCAGTGAAAGCAGTTGCTTACATGGAGAAGATACCATTAAGAGACTAGTTGACGCATTTTACCTGTCCTATAACGGACGGAAAAAGAGCCAGACACAATCACCGAAGAGAGTGCACGTTACGCCCTGTCAGGAAACCCTACCAAATCTAAGCATTTATGACATGCTTCTGCAGAGGTAATTGAGCATTTGAATCGTGGAAACCTGAATTGTAATTTTTCAACGATGTCAACTGATGAATGTGATGATTTCCCTGGATTTCCGTCTTTATTCTGAAGGCAAAACGTGTCTGGTCTATGAGCTCTGCTGGCTCATGTGAAGACAGTGGGTTCGACCAAGGGCCACGTATTTGTTTATGATCTGCCTGGAGCTGGTGAAGAACTACTTCTTGATATAAAACCATCAGAATTGTGTCCTGGACCGACATGTCATTCTCTTTTTCAAGGGTGCAGGAGAGGACAGCCTTACAGCAATCTGCTTGTCCCAAGCTTCAAGTCTGGTAGAGCAGCCCATGGGTTTCCCTGAGCCACTGTGAGATGAGATCAGAGCCCAGCAACGCATTTGCTGCTTTTCCCACATGCACTGGCAGGATCTTGAAAACAGCTACTAGGAATAACGGAAGCTTCAGGGTGGGATTGGCTTCAGGACTTTGCTTTGAACACTTTGCAGGCACGACAACCAGCTTATCAAAACAAGAGTCATGTGAAAGATCATATTCTACCCTGGCACTGCTAAACGACAACACTTGTGACAGCTCTTTCCCATTCTGCTAATTGAAATAGCAGCGGGTACATATATGCCCACTGATGCAATCCTTTCTCCTGTAAGCAATGGAAAAGGTCTCACACAGCATACTGCCTTGCACACTTAATCTTCACTGCACTCTGAGCTGTAGGGAGGTACAGATCTCCCTTGCTCCAAAGCAAGCAGTGATGTCCCAAAGAAGCGAAGAGATATGGCCAAGGTAACCTAGGCTGTCAGTGATAGAGCAGACACTTGAATGAAGAGTTCTGGTCGGCCCTTTAATTTCTGGGCTGTCCTTTTCTGCTCAGAAGTAAGCGACAGAAGGAGCCCAGCAACATCCACCGGCTTAATAACAATCATTACTATGCTAGGAGACTCGATGGATAATGCAGTCCCAAAGCATGGACATGAACTAATGTCATCAGCATTGGTATAAATAGGGTGTCTGCATTTAATTAATAAATAATAGGCTGCAATGCTAATCTCCTTCTGCTAACTCTTTTCTAAAGGTGCAATCTATTAATCACATGTCACTGCCAGCCTGGTCACTTCTTTTTTTAGATTCAAGACAGAAAAAAAATAGCTAGAAATAAATGGATCCTAAATACAGCAGGGCAATTGAATAGCACAGCCAGCATTATGATCCACTGCTGATTTCAATCCTTAGCTACAAGTTTTTCCCTCTAAGGACACATATAATAGTTTAAAGAGAGAGTGAAGGCTTGTGATGTTGTTAAAGGTCAGCATGTTACTAATGTCTGCAAAATGGAGTTTTTTTTCCCTGATTATTTGCCCATGGAAATTCTATTGCTCTACAATGTCTGTCAACATGCAATAAGACCCATTTCTGTGGGCACTGGCTAAGGCAGGTGAGATACTCCTATTGAGATGGGGACAGCATAACTTTCTGAAAAGCATTGGAAACATCTCACCTGTTGCCACATGGTGAGACTAAGAAGCTAGAAACTCAAGGAGAAGAAACATTTGTGTTGGTATGGAAATGTGGTATAGGGGAAATGACAGCACTGCTCATCTGTGACGGTATATAAGGAGTCATGCAAATTGCCTCCTTTGCATGTGAATATCCACCTTCCAGGAAGCTTCGTTCTCAGTGCTATGAATGAACTCCATTGTGTCCATAGACACAATGAAGATTTTCACCTGTTCATCTTCAGGATTATTACCCTGCTGTGCCTTTTCTAGGAAAACTTGGCCCTGGGAAAACATTGCCTTCGTGGTTTTGTGTGTGGGAGGAGAAGGAATGGGAGGCATGTGTATTTAGGTCAAAAAGCAAGTTTCCATCCAAATTATTTTGATTGGAAAATATAGCCTACTATCTCTAGTTGTTACATATAATTGATCACAAAAATATATCCTTACTAATTGAACTGATTTTCAAAATGATTAAAAGCTTTCCAGAAAGTTCATCTCCACAATTCCAACCTGTTTGGTATCAAAGTTGTGCTGAAGCCTCAAAAGGGTCATTCTCTGGGTAAATTTCTTTGTTCTTCAGTCAAATGCAAGTCAGAAGTCGCTGCACAGAATGTCTGGGTGAAGTTTTACAGTCAAGTTTATGCAAGAGGTTAAATGAGATTTAACGATTCCTTCTAGATCTGAACCCTATTCATTTTCTTTTAATCTAGCCAGAGACACACGAAGAATGGCTAGTGCTCCAGTGTTTTGGCCTTTCCTCTCAAAGTTCGAACTTCAATACAGGAACATTACAGGCTTTAATAAAAAGCACATTGCCTGTAATACCAGGGAAGAGTACTGGATCACACACTGAGATCAAGGAGAAACAGGGATAAACTCAGCTCTTTGCAATCACTGGAAAATATACTTGCATCAGGATTTGAATTTCTGTTGTGAGATCTGTTTGACCCTGTTTTGTTCTAGGTGGCTCTGGTCCCTTTGAAGAGATTCCTGTAAAGAGATAGCTGGTATTCAGGGACTGCTATCCCATTTCCTCCTGCACCCTTGTTTCTGCCATAGTACCTATGGACCTGCCTCCCCTGTAGCAAGTGGCACAGTGGCATAATGGGCTCTCTTTTCGTGTGGGGTGTCCCTCAGGCATCTGCTGAACCTCAGTTTCTTTTCCACTAGCAAACTTGTACACCAAAGAGAGTTGCTTGGTCTTAGCCATGACGAAATACACCTACCACATGGTACGAGTGTGTAGGAGGAGGGTCCTTGTCAAGAAGGAGGCTATGCTGTTAGCTTAGGGTTTTGCACATGTTATTCAGGATGTCATTTGCTTTACCTCAAAGGATGTGTCCCTAAAAGGAGCTTTCCTTGAAGGCCTTAATGTTTCCTTTCCCAAGGTAGACCCTAACTCCACAGCCCCTGTCCTGATGTATTAACTTCACTCCCAGTTGTGCAACCCAGCACAATGCTTTTTCTCACATCTGGGAAGACACAATATGACAGGTCTGCATCCAGACACTGTATCTGTTCTTATCTTTGGAGAGTAAGCTCTTAAGGAAAAGAGAGCCTCTGTCTGCTCTGTATTGTACAATGAACCTGGTGTCATGGTTCATAACTGGTCTCCCAGGCACTGCCGCAAGACAGATAGTAAATAATTAGATTTCTGATCTAGGGAGTGGAGAGACTGCTTTGGCTCAGTCCAATCTCTAAAGTCATTAAACTCATACTATCTTCATTCCCCCTTGCCTGAGGTTCTAGCCCATTCTCCCACATCTCTTCTTCATTAGCTATTCATAATAATACCAGTCATATTCATTTTTGGGGAAAAAAATATCCAAGAAAGGAACTCATCCAATGTACCTTACATTGTGGCAAGATAATTTCATGTTAATTGGATGAATGCTTGGAAGTGTCAGTATTTTGCAGTTTGTAATCAATGCATCTGGCCATTCATCAGTGACTCAAGAGATGGATAACATAAATATTGGGGGGAATTAATTACCATTCATATGGCAGTTCATGAGCAGGAAGTAGTTTACTAGCTATGAATTCCTGCATAATAGGTTTGATGCTACAAGAAAGCATCCCTCCACTAAGGCCAGTTCTAACACATTTGAGTTACTTATTCCTTATTTTTAACACTCTTCTAGTCCTGTTCATTGGGCAATCTCAATTTATGTTATGAAACAAACCTGCTGGGACATGTCCTGCTGCAGTTCCCACAAACATGAGTGGGCTGCATCAGCTACAGGAACACATCTCACTTGACTGCACTGTAAGAGGATTCAGCCCTGCAAAGTTAGCTCCAACTATTTGGAAGAACATCATTATTTGGGGAGAATTTCAAAGGGAATATTTAGATACCCAAGGCCCATTGACTTTATGTGAGATTTGAGCAGTGAAACACATTTGACACTTTTGAACATCTCTATTTATCTAACCAAGTTATTTCTGTGGAACTAATGTTGAGAGAACCCAAGCTCTTAATAATCTTTAGTGCATGTATCTTTGCAGCACCAATGCTATTTCATAGAAGAAAACTGGAGTCAGAGCAAGATGTTGGGCCAATTTTATGTATATATTTGGACAGCCAAAGATAATATTAGTCAC
>VZSC01009295.1:81515-194503 GCA_013398225.1 Steatornis caripensis
CAAATATAATATTAGTCACCAGATAGAAATGGAGTGAGAATAATAGCCTGACCCTAAGTAACCTCTTCAAGGTCAAAGAGAAAATCTATGGCAAAGCAAGAAGTTAAACCTCAGTATTCCAAGCTACAGTCTATTGCCCTTTGTAGAGCTTTCTCTTCCTCTGTGCAGGATCAGGCTGCAAGACTGCCCTTAAAATGGAAAGAAAGGAAACAGTCCCTCACTAATTGAAGCCAACTGTTTATCTTCCCTTGGGGAAAATGTTTCAGTGCAGTGCTGCCTTGAAAATTACCTCTCTACAAATGATATTACAAGGCGCCATACTCATTTTCCATCACAGATTCCAAAACAAGCTGCTTTAAAAGATAAAAATATTTTTCTTAATTATGAAAACACATCTTAACGACACTGATGTTATGCACTACTTTTAATTTGAAGCCCTTTTTTTTTTTCGAGTTCAGTCTCTGGCATGAGAATGGGAGTGGTAGCAAACCCAAATACAAAAATGAAAATGGAAATTTGCTTTAAAGAGGAACTAAAATTTATCAGATTATCTCTATTGCTCAGGCTGATTGGGATGCAACTCCTCCTATTCTTCCCCGACATTCTGAAGCAAACACATTAATGGAGAAAGATGTTTTCTCTTTTTAGGACAAAATCCCAGCATGTCCTACAATCCATAGGTTTTACATAGCAATTTTTACTCATAGATCTTAACTAAAGTTTCACAAAAGTCAAGTATCATCATTCATATGATACAGATGGAAACTGTGGTATGCAAAGGTGAAAGTTGTGATTCATCTTACCTCTCTTCAGGTGTCTAAAAGTGTGCTATCTAAATCTGAGTTAATTGTCATAGGTTCATCCAGATTCAGTGCAGAGAGTGAGAGAGAGCAGAGAAACTTCTGAGCACCATTTATCCCATCCATCTTAGGATGGGTTGAATCACGGTTTGGAAGCGCCTCTCGCCCTCCACTGTCCATAAAAGGAGCCTAGATGACTAACTTAGACTATATGCCTAATATTTAGGTGCTAAAGCTTGGCAAAGTGAATCCTGCCTGAAATAACATTTTGAGGACAGTGGCACAGAAGTCCTATTTAAATTTTTTTCTGTCCCTAAGTCCAAGGCTCCTAAGAGACCCAATTTCTGAGCAAAAGCACTAGATACAGTTTACTCAGAGAGCTAAATTATTTACATAGACGTTATCTACCTGCCAAACTGATTTCGCGTACGTACTGTAAAATATATATAGCAATTGGAAAATGCTGTGTATGCCATGGAGAAAAGTTTTCTTGACCTCCAGTATCTCCCGAGTCTCGAAACTTCTTGCAAACTGTGATATTATAATCTGGGATCTCAGTAAGCAAGGGGCAAAACCCTTCTCACTTAAATTTCCACTCAGAGAAGAGAGAGTTCAGTCTGCATCAAAACTACAGGGTTGAGCCAATCTTACTTTAAATTGCTCAGTTGTAACCTCTGTGTACAAACAGTTGAAGGTACTGACTGTAGTCAAGACATTTCCTAGCTTGTGCATCACACTAAAACTCACTTTCCAGAAAGACCTTGGATTCCTCTACAGTCTTTGCAAGTATGCAATAAACAGGTGACAGTCATGAAGATACAGGCACACAGCATTATAGGCTGAACACTGGACTCAGTTTATACCCTGGCAATACTTTAGGCAGCAGTATAACAGTATGAACTGTATCAGATCTGGAAACAATAACATTTTTTATCTAGATTCAGGGGTTTATAAGTGTTTAGGTACTTGATTGACATTGATTACAGTTAGGGTTAGATGAATAAACAATTACACCTTTATTACATGTGTATGTCAGAAGCATGCAACTGTAAGTTGCCAGAAAGAACTGAAATGCTTCTCTGAAAGAACAGGAAAACATGCCTTCCATTTTTTAAAGAAATGCCCATGTAATCATAACTACAAGCTCATCCATAGAAAAAAACATAATAAATAGCTTGTTATTTCAACTCTTTTGTGAGACAGTTCGTTAGAAACTTCATTTGTCTACATGGATTGCACTTATTCAGCTATATTCTAATAAAATGCACATTGCTTCCAATAAAGGGAATGCATTTGCTATTGATGTGCTATAAACTACTATACAGAGAGGTGTTATTATATCCCTGTGTAATAACAAGCCAATTATAATGATCAGCAAAACCTTTACAATAAAGTCAATGCACGAGGAGTGATTATCATAATGCATTCTAACTGTTCAGTGCCATAAATGCTTTGCAATTAATTGTGGAGCGTATCTATAAATGTATTATTAATGCTGTATAAAAACCCATTGACAAGCAACCTTTACATTAAAAAAAGATACTAAGATTGTAATGTGTCCCCGAGTTCACCTAGGAGGTTGAGCTGTATTTACAAAGGCGGAATTTTTTATCGGATTACATTTTTTATTTCCTCCACTCTCCTCCTCCCACCACTTCTTCCGTTTTTGCCCTGTTGTTGAAAAACCTCCAAATATCACTGTGCAGTGTGAGGGCCCTCGACCATCCACCATACTTGACTTTTTGGTCCTGTACACATCATTTTGGGCACAGCTACAGTCTTTCACTGGTGTCTTAACCCCATGACACTGACAGTCTGACATGCATGAATGCCAAAGGCACTAGCTGCACGAAACGAGCAAATAAAAGTAAATCACAACCTAAGCAGGCAATGTTGGAAGGGTAAGAAGGAGAAGGGAATTGAAGTTACATAATTGATCGAAAGTCACATGGTAACAGAGAAAAGAACTGTTATCAAAACCTCAAGGCAATGAGCTCCTCATCCTCTCCCCAGGCTCTGCTTCTAGGGTCTCCTCCTTCTTGTCAGTAAACTATTAGGTTACAGATGCTTTATGAAAAATGTGCAATATGTGGGTTTTTTCCTTTTATTCCCTTAATACTAGATATTAAAAGGTTGTCCTTAGGACATGTGCTAGAACACAATGTCCTGCGGATCTTTTCCAGTTCCTATTGATGGGCACACTTCCATCGATTTCAATCACAATGGAAAGGGCAGACGTGAACAAAAGTTTGATGTCCCTTGTATTCTTTCAGCAGGTGAGCCAGGAATGTACCACATCAGACTTCAGCAGAGCCATTGAATATAAAACTACACATGAGGATCTGCTGGAGCCTTTTCTCTCCCCCAGAATTAAGTTTTACCAGACAGTGGAGAGCACAAATGGGGTTATCCAGGGCCGCTTTGAATTAACTGATCCATTTGCATGCTGGTACATTCTGTCTGCTTGAAAATACATCCCTGTGAGGACAACAGGGTGTCAGCTGTCAGTAGGGTCATGCAATCCTGTGTTTTCACAATAAACAAGAAGATTTACATTTCCCATTGACAGTAATCAGTCCCACAACAAGCCACAGCTAGAAACAGAAGATTTCCTTGAGTAATAAAATGCTCAGGTTTATCTTAGGGTTAAAGAAAAAACACTACAGATTTTAACAGATATGAGACTTGTAATAAAATCCAGTGAGCAGATTCCTTTTAAGCCCAGTGGCTTTGAGCTTGCTGTAGAAGGCTCCATCACACACAACGGAGTCTAAGGCTCAGTTCTGCATGTCAAAGACTGTGGTTTCACCTGAACTGAGAGAAAGGAAGAGTATCAAAATCTGGGTGAGCGTCTTGATTCTCCCTTGGACTTGATGTGTCACTGTTCACATGGGGATGCTGAAGACTGTGGGAAATCTAAGGTGGCCTTCGCGGTCCTAGGTCCAGGTCCTTCCCCAGCCCTTGACTAGATAAACAGAGACGTGAACACACTTCGAGGCACTGACATCTCTCCCTCCCAATACTATAGCATCTCCAACAGCCATGCCTCAGAAGCCCACTCTGCCAGTGACAGCAAGGTTTTCTGTTGATCCTGACACTTCCCCAGCCTCTGAGGCAAGAAAGCTGCCTCACAGTTTAATACCAAGATCTTCTTGATTTTTGTTTTTTCCTTTGTCTCATAAGCTCATCTCCTCTCCCAGTGGATTTTTCAACAGAAAACAGATTATTTTTAAGCAGTCATTCCTTCTCTTTATGCTTCGCACACAGATACTGCAACTCAGCACCAGTGTGCTGTTTAATATTGGGCATGTAATTAATAGAGAAAAGTCATATAGATTTGGGGTTACTTTTTGTTTGGTTTTTTTTCATTCTTCCTTGAAGAAAAGTCAAAAATGGATAGTTAATCATGGTCCGGGTAAATCTCAGAAAGAGGAGATGTATGATATTTATGAGGAGGATTTGGCATGGGGTTGGGAATCTCCTTTCAGACTGCAAGAGAGGATAAAGAGGGAGAGAGATGTTCTTTAGAATGTTGTGGGAACCAAGGGAAAGAAGCGGGAATATGAGGCCTTGGGTGTGGTGGATTATTTGTCCAGAGGTCCTCAGTTCAGACCTCATAAAATGTGAAGACAGGACCTGTCACTGTCCAACTAGTAGTCTTGGCCTTGCAAGTGCAATGATCACAGCAAAGGCTGGCATATATGTGTTGCAAGACCCTCTCTGTCCCTTGCTCTACCTGAGCTGTAAAAGATCAGCGTGAGTCATCCTGGGCTCATGGCAATGTTGAAAGTGTTAATGGAGATGAGTTCATGAAAAAGTAAGCTTGGATCTTTTCCCCCAACTGTGAGAAGGGAGAATATTATCTGTCTCCCTGGGGTGTTTGCCAGTGCCATCTGCCTGGTCCTGCTGAATGAGTGTGGAACCATGAAAGAAAAAAAGATGAACAATTGAAGAAAAAGCTGTGGCAGGCCACATAAAGGTAGGTTGTATGGATCAAGACCTGGAAAAAGGACATTTCCTCAGCCTGCTCTGCAGTTCCTGGGGTGGGAAGTCTTTTAAAGAAGCCAAGAAAGGGTACAAAATAGGGAATTACTGGTAAAATGTCTTCTACAGAGCTTGATGTACCAAACATGATGGCTCAGAGACAAGGAAGAGATGAGAGTTACAAAGGTACAACCCTGATGTATGCATAGTCCCAGACTTCAGAGCTTCCTGCAGCAGTGCAGGAGAAGAGATGCTGAGGTCTGTCAAGGTTTCCATCTCCTTACTTATCCTTAACTCTCTTCTTCAGACTTTTCTGGTCTGAAATTCCTAGCAACCAAACCTACGTTTTGCAAAGCGCTTCCAAGAAAGAAGAAAATCATTCCATGTGGCATTGTTATACCAGTGTGAAGCCAAAACAAGCTGAAGGTAACAAGTCTTGCTTTATTTCGACACCTAAATAGGCTTGGATCTGGCTAGTACTTGGATGGGAAGATTCCTGCGAGGTTTCGGCCATCAGGACAAGCCAGCAAATGCTGATCAGTTAAATGTAAAACAGCTAAATGTCAAATAGATACTGAGACCTCAGGCTGTGTTTGTCACATATAAATCCTACCAGCTGCATGAAATAATAGATCCAGACTTTTGTCCCAAAGGAAAATAGGGCTTAGAAACTATGGAGAAGCCATTCTGGCCCCATCACCATTGATGAGCTGATGGAAGGGAATAAAAAGAAACAGATCATAGTGCATGAGCAAGGCACCACTGTTTTGCTATTTGCTGTAAATGAGTGCTTGGACATTTTGCTGTGAAGCTGGAAAAAAACATAACCAAGCAGATATTTTCAGAGCCTGTACATTGAGTAATGGGTAGAGAAACGATGCATGTCGGTTGAAATACGAAGTCCAAACCTTCCAGCTGCTGCTGTCACGTCCCCGAAACAGCAGACAAAAAAAGACACGCTGCACATGCCTCCCCCAAACGTACACAAACAAATTTGCTTGAAAGCACAAACACAGACAGAAGTTTTAGTAGATTTGTGAAGTCTTGCACACAGAAAGCACTGCAATGTGATGAACTGCAGACTCCTGTAAATCTCTCAACACCCTCTCTGCAGGATACTGCAGCCTTTCAAATCTAAACCACTTTGGACTTTGCCTTCTTATTTTCTTTAGTCCAGGAACCTTCTGTATCTCTTCCATAAAATGCAGGAGGACCCCAAAATCACTGCGAAGTGTTTCTTGGTAGAGACATTAACACCAGGCCTGGGTAGCACACTGTGTGCATCTTTGCATGCCTTCCTTTATGGACCTTCTTTTGTCCTTTGAGAGAAATGTGGGAGCAATGGAGCATCTAAGCATCACTAACGGAGTGCAAGTAGAGTAGCAGGAGAGTCCTTTCCTTTTAAAAAATGTTAGTCTCTGCACAACCTAGTGGGACCTCGGGGCTGCATTTATCATAGGTTAACCCTGCCAGCTGCAGTGAGAGTTGTCTAGTGAAAGCTAGAGATATTGTGGATAAAATAAGAAATGGCTCCAAACTTTTGCCCCAAACCACAAAACAGATATGAAATCTTTTCCTAAGTTTGCAAAACTTTTCTACACACTGTTTTTAGAGCTGATTATGAGACAACAAACCAAGAAAAATCATCAACAGCAGGATGAAAATAATAGAAAATTCTATCAGTATAATTGGGATTTGCCAGGTTCAGAATTTAACATGGCGTTATATCTTACATCCCTAAAAACACACTGGACTACCTAATCTATGTCAAAGTAGTTTCTCTATAGTCAAGCTAAAATTTGAACAACATAAAAGTCCATGAGAGTTTTTAAGATTTTTTTTTAATAGAGCTAGAGTTACACACTGATTTTTCATAATGAAATACAGAATTGTTACCTTTCTATCATATTCTATTATGTCCATCACTGCTAAAGTCTTTATAAAATGTCAAAGGACTCTGACCTTCCAATCAGGTATTTGAAGCTTCATGAAGCGTTTTGTAGAAGGAATACCTCTACACAACATTGTGAAGCTTGATGGTACACACACGCACAAACAGGCAGGGACGCCAAATGCAAAATTTTCCCATTAATTTAGACTGTTTCCCTAGAGAAATGTACTGAAAATACATTCATTTCTAGTTCCTGTGAGATTAGGCAAATGTAAATAACGCCAATTTTTATTGAAACGGATTGCACTCTTTGTCTTGCTCCTAGTCCAATATGGGGATTAACAAACAGAATAATAAAACAAACAAAACTAATAAAAGGACTCAGCATTTCCATTGTCTTGGGTTGAGTGTAATTTGTGCCAAGCAACATTTTGAATTCTTCCCCAAACCTAGATGGTCTGACAGTCTAAGTTCTCGCTCACACACACACTAAGTGCTAACTCATCAACTTTCTGTTCAACTGAGAGTCAAGACACAGGAAGGGTTAAAGACCAACAAAATTCGGGCTCCAAAACAACAGGAAAAAATTTTAAGCAGAATCTGATTGGGGGAGGAGAGAAAATTTTGGACTCCCATCAGCTTTGGGTTGTGGGAGAACTTACTGGAAAAGTCAAAGATTTCTGTTTTAGCCAAACACAGGTATTTGTCCCTATATAAAACACAATCTCACTTCCTCAAGAATACTGCTCATCATTCCTGGTAAAAGCCTCCTTGCAAACTACAGTTTCAAAGAGCACTGCATTCTTTCTTTAATACCTTGACCTCACACCAAAGTTCCCCATAAGCCAGCAGATAGAGGTGTATTCAGAAGATGGGCTTAGGGCAGACCAAAGACCTGTGCTGTGCAGAAGACCTACTTCATCTTCCAAGCCTCCCTCTTCCCTCACATCCCACCCCAACACACATATGGGGAGTAATACGCTGCAACTTAAGTTTCTTTGTTGTTTGACCTTTATCTCACAACCCTAATGAAATCTTTTGATGTGTTTCCAAGATACACAGCCTCCTTCTTAGCATTCAGTTTTCCATGCCTGCTTTAACCCGTGGGCTGGTGAAGAATGTAACTTTTCATACAATGCCTCCCTTGGGTGCCAATTGTTCTTTACTCCCATAGTTGCCCTTGAGTCACACCATCCTGAAACATCGCCAGCCCAGAAGCAGCTTGTCAGTGGGGAATTAGGACAACGTGTCTTTCACGCCAATGATGAGTGCACTCGCTTGGCCCCTGCATTATGATCACCACCAATAGGAGAAATATGGAGCAGAGACTGTGAGAAAAGACGAGGTTTGTGTGTGTTGAGGAGATAATTAGCTAAAATACAATGAGGAGGCAACCAGTGGTGTGATGGATAATGTGGAATCAAACCACCACCAGAGCCCTTTGCAGTTCAAACCACCCCTCCTGAAAGCAGCTGCTCTTAGCAAAAGAGTTTGAAAACCCTTCCCAGAAAGCCAGGCATGTGTTCTCCATTAGTAATTTGCATTAAAAAAAAAAAAAAAAGAGTGATTGGGAGCTACATACCCTGTAGGCGCACTGAGCAAATTGGCCAGCCTAATTATTATTTTTTGGTATGTCTAATTAAATAGACAAAAGGCCCTCCTTTCACTCTCGCTGTCGGCACGAGCTCCACTGGAATGTGCATAATGTCCCCTCATTTGCCCAGGCAGCTGAGCCTTTCCCTTTTCCCCTAGGAGATCGATGTTGACAACTGCTCATGGCTTACCCACTCCTCCTCAGACACGGAGCCAGATTGTCAGATGGGAAGGGAAAAGGGGGTAAATTGACCTGGTTCTGTTAAAAAACACCGGACGATGCTGTATGATGTGACATGCCTCTGTTGCAGGTTAGAAACGTGCCGTGGCCCTTGATAGCAGAACTTGCCATCGCAGAGCCCATCAAATACTTTCTGCCCAGTGTTGGCCAAATTCCCTCAAATTTACTTTACGAGGACTCTAAAAATGCAGTATTTATCCCTGAGGTTTCTGGCGTTTTTCCAGCACTCAGCTTTTCTCCTGCTTTGCAATTACACAGCACCACAGCCATTCCTTACAGAGCCTCTGTCAACCTGCTGGTTTCACCACTCCGTAACACCAACCCCTTAACTACAAGCTACGTACAAAGTCTTCCAATGACTTGAGTCACTGGAGAGTTTCAGCCTCACACTGACACAATCAAAGCCTCTGGAATCCAAAGCTTTCAACTGAAAAAAGAACACAGTTTCAGTGCCTTTTGTCTGTGAGGCATTTTACTCCTTTTAAGTAGTTGTTCCTGGGGATTTCCACTAATGACAGCACAAAGGTAGTTGTCCCATAAATGAAGAAGAGTTTACGTCTATGGTGGAAATTAAAGAGTTTTCACACATCTAAGAGTCACATCATTACTAAATAACAATCTACTCCCACGTTCATATGATACATAAGCACTAGTGTTTTTACTGCATATATGGGAAAAAGTCTCTCTTTTTTTCCCAAAGAGATAGGGATAGAGAGGAAGGAAGCAACCATGTCATTATATATATATGCATGTATGTATATAAATGTACAGATACAAGGAAAAAAAAGCAGAATGCTGATTTATCCAGCATAACAGACCATCTCACACTTTCTCAGTGAGCTCTGTGTTTGGTCTGACAAACAAGCCCCTATTAGAAGAGTACGGTGAAGTATCACCACGTCAGTTCTGGTAGAAAACCTTTTACAGGAAACACCTTATCACTGGTGATCTATTGAATGGTCACTTAGCAAGGCCTTCCAAATCCACTGTGCAGGATGGAAAAACAAAAGACCAGATCCTCACTTCAGCTACACCTGTGCAAATCCTGAATAACTCCCTGAGACTGAGAGAAGTCTTCAGTTTCCGCAACAGGTTTATCCAGATAAGCTGATAGAGATCTGGAAAACTCTGCTACGTCAGAATATGCTTTTTTGCAAAAGCAGAGTTCCTTCAGTCCAAGCAGAAACAACATGGTCAGAGAAACCATAAAACATCTGCTTTATCCTAACCAAATTAAACACCTCTGCAGCTCAGCCCAACATAGGTCTGAAAAACCTACGTTGCCGTCACTGCTGTTAAACTTTGTTAAGTCAGCGCCTGATGCTTCACTTCTTAATGAGGCAGTTATTTGTTTCCCAGGCAATCGCTGGCACCTGCCTGCCTTTTAAAATCAAATAATAATTGAATACGAGGAAAGCGAGACGAAGTAAAGGAGATTTAATAAAGAGAATCTTTGCTGCAGAGGGAATTTCTTTGGCAGTGATTACGTTACTAATTGATCAGCACATTGCCTGAGAGAAGCCAGAGACAACAATTATACTTAGCACTGTGGCTGAAAGCAATGCAGTCAACTACCTCCTCGGCTTTCGCTGTCCGCTGGTTTCACCTGAATCGGTCTGTTCATCTGTAAGAAAGAGCAAAGAGAGACACATAATTAATGGTGGAATCAAACATTCATATACAGAGACTTGCTTTTTTTTTTTTACTATGCATCGTAGTCAGCACCAGAATTTACTCCATGAGATGGGGAAAAAAGCAATTAGTAAGCAAAGAAATAACACGGAGTACAGGCTGCTTCTTGGTCTGAGGTAAACCACTGTCACCTCACTTACCTGACAGGGGCTGTGATGAATCACATTGGGAGAGGGATCTGACTCATTTCACACAGGTCATGAAATTTTAAACATAACTTTTTAAATTTCTGTTAGTTTCCCCTGGAAACACTACCATGTCAGAGCAGAAATGCTTTGTCAGAACATCGAGATCAGTGTAACTTTAATTGCAAAGATTTCTTGAGACTGGCATGATGAAAAGAAAATGGAAAAGTGAATTCCACCTTCACTGTTAGCTCAGTAGGACGGTCACCTGTAACACAGAAGACTCCATTTCATACCTGGGGAATGGGATTTGGATCTGGTTTCTCGACATGCCGCAGGAGTGCTGGCTATTGAGATTATTTTACAGAGAGAAGGTAGGATATGAGTGAAAACGTCTCCCTCTCTTGCTTTTTCATGCACCTTTTCCTTTCTCACATCAGAACATATGCAAGTATAAAAACCTTGCCAACCTGCTGTGAATAGGATTTCTGTTCTCCAACTGTCCCTCTCTCTGTCAACAAAAGCATTGGGGACCATCGCTACCCCCAGAGCTGCTCACTCCAAGGAGAGAGGGTAACACATGTCCGTGACCATCTTCACTAGCAGTGCCTAATGTGATGTCAGTGTCCGATGAACAGGGGTGAGGATATACCCCTCCTGTTAATAGCTGGAGATGTAGACTGGATCAGAACCAGGTGATTTTAATCTGAAAGCCTTTTCCTGCCTCTGCCTCCATGTCACTTAAAGCAATCCATTCACTATGCAGACAGACTATTCAAACCATCTTTCTGTGTGTGGCTATCTCTGAGAGGAATGAAATTATCCTTTAGATTTGGCAACTAAAGAGAGTGCAATTTCAAACAGGCATCACAAGGAGCAGGAAGTCAGAAGGCAATGAGAATCTTCCAAAACTTTGCTCCGCAGCAGTCAGACCACAAATTTGCTGATTAGTGTCCCAGGGGATGCTTTCAGGTGATACTGTTGCTCCTATAGTCATGGAAAACCACAGTTGGGCAGTAAAGTTGTTAGTTTTCTTTTCTCTTTTTTTTTCCCCCTAATTTCCTTTTTTTCTGAAAGTAGTTCATAATCATTTAGATTTATTCTAATTGCTCTGCACACATATTTAGTAGTAAAAAGTTATCAAGCTGGCTGACAAGTAGGTTAAGATGACGGAGAGCCTAGCAGATCGTGCTGCATTGTTGTCTCAAGAGGAAAATGTACTTAGCCATAAACTGACTACAGTTAGGCTCACACTCAGGAAGAGAAGGATCAACGGCTCCAGACGATACTGAGCACTTTCTGCTCTCCTGTATGCCTGTATCATCCAACAAACTCCAGACAGCTGAAGGGCTAAAACCGACAAAGAACCTGGCACTGGATAAACCGTGTATCAGCCCCTGCTTCTGCAACTGTAAAGACCTGTTGCTCACATGTGTATCACAAGACATTAGCAGGGCCGGAGGCAAAACATTTAGCGGCAGCAGAATGGACATCCTGCCGTAGCCGTAGAGCTTGTGTAACCACATGTGAGCAGCTAGCCGTCACAGACGTTTAAAGTTCTGACATTACATAGGTGAGGAGGGTAATTTATGTCATGTAACTCCACATTTCTAAAAAGTATAATTTTAAGCAACTATTAAGATTGGTGTCTGAGATAAGAAGGATGAGTGGCATTCTGCAGTGCCTGTTCCTCTCCACTGATCATAAAGGTAGTCTATGCAGTTACAGTTAAGTGAGATGATCCCCATCTTGGTCCTCATACACAGGGTAACGAAGCCAAACTGCTCCGTTACTGTGCTCTAACTTCCCCCAGTTGCTCAACCACTGGTCTGCGTTTACAGCAGGTTTATGTTGACACCATCCACGTACCAAGGTCTGACTTGGGAGTTGTGAACTTCTGACAGCTGCACTCACGCTATATATTATGGGTTCCTAATGTGGACAGGAACAGCTACTCTAGCTCCAACAGCCAGAGGAGGGTGTTCAGAGGTTCCTGGTGCTCACTCCAAGATAGCCAGAACCTGCATGCCAAGCAGTCAGTAAGAGAAATAGCCACTGTAGCTAAGAATTCAGAGGAGGTGTGCTGCATACAGCCCTGAGAGGAAATGTCTGGAGTCCAAAATGGACTCAGCCTTGCAGTGTAGAACACTCCAAAAATCTACCAACATAAGTGCTGATCCAAAGCCTGCTAGAGGCCATGAAAATCCTAACTGAACTCAAGTAAGCTTTGGATCGAACCTTTAGAAAAACTAGACAAAGCTCTTCCTACATGTTGTTGAGTTGGAATGTGATCAGTTTGCAAAAGGCAGAGGAGATCATCAGACCCTTTAGGAAAAATGAGAGGAGACTAATATTTATTTGGGTTTTTTGGTTTCGAGATTGGGGCATGAGAAAAGGAAGACAACCCCAAAGAAAGGGAAAAAAAGAGGGAGGGAATGAGCATCCAACAGAGGAAGAAAAAACTGGGGAAATTAATAAGTAAAAGGCTAGTGTCATTTAATGTACACTATGGTTTATACACTTGACAATTTCTTTATAGACCAAAGAGAAAGTGCTGCCTGCACGGAGCCCATAATACAAATTGAGATGATCTTGACATGAAAGACACCAATTATACGAAGAAACACTGAGGGGAAAATAATTAAATTTCCTCTCTCCATCTATAGATTTTTTTTTTTTTTTTCACACAGACACTCTGGGAGCAAGGACCTGGCATGGGGAGCAGAAAAAGGGCTAAGTGGAGAAATAAAATGGCAGAAAGTTGTACCTTCCTCAGTCTGGGGAAATGCCTTCTTGGGTAGAAGGGAATTCAGAGGTTCAAGCTTTCTGCTTACTCTTCAACTGGGAATTGTGATGGGCTTAATGCAAAGAAACCAAAGCTTATACTCCAAACTGCAGTCTTCTGAATAGTGTTTGGGGGAATATTGGTATGGACATCTTTAAGATCTGTCATGTCTTTGTGGACCCTGAGAGTGCAAAAGGAGAAAGATTTGCCAGTCAGCAAATCTGACTAATATCATGGGTATCCACATGGGATCACAGGAACTACAGATGTGGCTGTGAGATTTTATTGATCTGTATCACTAGAAGTCTTCAAATGAGATTGGGCAATACAGGAAAAGACCTAGGTAGGCTGATCCAGCATTTGAACTGACAGATGGACTGGATGAACTCTGTTAGGCTCTCCTCTAGGGTGTGCTACACTTCTGTCCATTACAATGATCCTTCTTTCCACTGCCCATGGACTCTCTTTGCGCTCTCCTTTGAAATACGATCATGGTTCCTTGTTCTAGGTTATCCCAGTGAAAGAAGTATACTGCTTTAACATTAGTTGACCAAGAAAGACTTTATCTCCTCCTTAGCCTCCCTCCTGTCAGTTAGGACCTGACTAAAATTTCTATTCTCTATATAAACTGTGAAGATTCCTGACCTTATGGTACCAGAATGCCTAATAGTTATAAAACTATTATAAATCAGGACAATGTTTTTATCCTCATTCATGATTCAGAGTTCAACTTAGACACAAATTTACTTTGAAGTGCCTCACTCAACAGCAATGCCGTGACAGAGGTGTGCTGAGGGCCACTGAGGCACAAAGGGATTCAGGCAGGAGCCAAAAAAATTTAGTTTCTGGTTACATATGACAGTCCCAGTTTTCAAAGCGGGTGGCAAACCAGAGTTTTCTGCACAACTGTGTTCCCAGGGTGGCCTCAGGCAAAGTCTGTGTCTCAGATTCCCTGTCCATATTGGGAACTATGGGCACAGGGTGCCACTACAACTGTGAATCAGCCACATCTGAGGAAGAGGGGATGCAGGTCTTTTTACCACAAATGCCATAAGCGCTCGGATTGATGAAGGCTTTAGAACTTCAGGTGCATCACACTTCTCATTATCTTTTGATCCTTTGCACATTTGCCTCTGCTGAAAACCACCTTTACTATCACCTTTTCACACCTTGGACAAGACGATCCTACTTGTTACACTTCATAACCTTCACTTTGGCTTTTCCTTCCTTTTGCCTAAACCAGACCCATTCAAATAATGCCAGATGTCATCCTCTCACACCAACCAGCCACTTGCCCCACCTACCCCCGCCCCAATCCTCCCTGCAAGTAGAAACGCAACATCATTTTTCATGTCCAATTACAGCCACCGTGGTGCCACCGTTAAAAGACAGCGCAGGTACTCCTGTCAAAAAGGGTTTGAGTTACAAGAAGCGATGAATTACAGCCAGCCCTTTTTCAATTCTCCGCAGAAATGAAATGTCAGAGCTTGCTGCTGTATTTTTCTCAGCACCATCAGCTACAGGCCAGTGCAGGAATTAGACAGGGGACAGATGCTTTTCTGCATCACGATTTTTTTTCCTGAGGTTGTCATTTTCTCCCCCACCAACCTTTTTCTGCTCCTTCTGGCTTTGATATTAATTTAGAGCAGGTAGAATGATCACCTGGGAAAGAGGAGTAGGAAGCAGAGACAGTTGATTTCTCATTGTCTCCATCTCTCTTCCTCTCATTGTTCCTACTAGACTTTCCTTTCTTGTCTCACTCACTTTTTCATTAGTCTTTAATATACCTGGGGCTTCTAGTCAGAAATAAGGCTCTACCATGCTTGAGAATGGACAAATGCAAAAGAAAAAAGAAGGAAAAATGAAAAAAGAAAAACCAAAAAGATGGAGACACATTGAATAGCTTCAAACATGATCTGAGACAGGAAGGAAAAGTGAGAAGGGGACTGCTAAAGATCATTGAAATGCCTCTAAAGGTTAGAAAAATGATGTCCAGGACAGAAGAGAGCTGTGTTGGAGATAATCTGCTGGTTATGCTTAAGAAGTCACTTCAGGAGACAAAAAGTGATTCTACAGCTTGTATGATCTGTGAAACCATGGAAGATGACCACAATGATGATCTATCTAATAATAGTTTTTACACATCTCCTTAGAAGGCTTAAGAAATTTGAATACTCCCTGAACAGATTGGAGGGTTTCATTAATGCTTTGTATCAAAAACTATAAGGAATTCTATTGTCCATGTTTCCTGAAGTTCCCGAAGAGCCAGCCTAGTACAGCGTAGAAAGTAGAGGTGTTAACCTCTGACAAGGCTCCACACTGGCTTTCTGGATGAATTTGGTCATATCATTACATCGGTCTCTTTCTCAGCTTTCTCATCTGTCTCTTTCTCAACTTTCATTCTGTACAATGAAAATAAAGATACCCAAACGTACCATGAAGATGGTTGGTGAAAAAAATGTATGTAAATGTGGGTGTTAACCAACCAACCAACCAACCAAATGCTTAGTCATTTCTATGTCTGAATTATGTGGACAAATATAATAGCAAATAACAAACTCTTCATGCTCAGTCACGTTCTGTCGTATTTGGTATTGTTCAGACATCAACCCTCTAAACCAATGATGAAACACTGCCCGGTCCTGATCGCAAAGGACAGGATGCTGCCGTCAACTAGCAGGTCTTAGCAAATGCTTTTCGGGCACTACGGCATCTCTGTAGACACTGGTCAGCCTCATGGAAGAAAATCCCATTCCAGAACAATTTGCTTCCTAAAGATGCCATACAGTTCTTGATGTTCTCATGACATAACTCAGATGTTAATTGGAGGTATAAATAGCTTAATAACTGCCCTGAAATTTCCAGAAAATGTGGTTACTCCGTATTTCTTCAGTGGGAAATGTTTGTCTGTTCAAAATCTCCTCCCAAAACACTGAAAGGAATTTCATTTTACCACTCCTGCCAACTTTTGGAGAGTCTGCCATGTACACAACAATAATCCCTGTGAAGTCAACAGAGCTACTTACGTGAGTAAAGGTAGTGGCAGGAATGTGTTTGCAGGAGTGGTTCATAACTTTTAAAGCATTGAGCAAAATCAGCTGTGATTGAATGCCCTAAGGAAATGCAAAGTATATTAGTGTCAAAGATGGAAAGGCCAAGAAAATCACCTACAATTGAATTGTGTGTGTGTAATTGCAAAGTTCAAGTAAATCACTTTGTACCTGATTCTGAGTGACATAATTGAATTACAGTGATCTAAACTAGATAGCCATGAGAGCAAATCCAAAGCAATCTCCTCTCTAAAGAAAAAAACCCCAAAGTCAGGGTCCAGATCCTCAGCTCAGGAAAGTTTATTTTGCTGTGGTTGCATGAATTGCCATGCGATTACACATTAAGCATACTTTTGTGTGGGCAGTACAAATTGATAGAATGCTGGATTAATGAAAGAGTAGGGAGAGGAAATGTTTTAGAAAGTTTGGTGAGAAAAATATCACTCTGGCTTGTCTTGCAGGAAGCACTCACTAGTAATGAATTGCATCTGAAATGACTCTATCCCAAACCTTACCTGGCTAGTGGACTCTTAATTCCTCCCTACCACCCACTTCCCTGCCTGACGAGATGTGTGTCATAGACATGTACACAAATAGATGAGAAGACCTGAAATGGGAATGTATGAGATATGAAAAAAAAAAATCGTGAAGGGTCTGACCTTTACAAATCAGTCAATGCTCTGGTGCCTACCCCCGAGAGTGATTGCTACCGGCCATCCCCACACTCTGAGAGTATTTTCTATATATCATATAAACCACATTATAATCCATCCATCTAACTATCGATTCATCTTTCCACTTGTCTCGTGTATATAGATGAACCTAGAGGGGGCTTAAGTTCAGTTCAGGTTCACGTGCAGAAGCCTGTGGCTTCAAATTCAAAACTTTCTCACACAAAACAGTTCGGGCTCGAGTTTGAAATAACTGCTGATCTTATTAATAACAAAATAAAACCTTTCCAATCCCACAAATCCTTCGGTTTGTACTTGGGAAAGCTGAGTATGTAGTGCTCAACTTCCCAGTGCCTCTGGTTTTAAACGAAGCGGGGAGAGGTAAAGGGGGAACTCAGTTCTCGGCAGATTTGAGGACAGTACAAGGGACAAAACACAGGATGCTCGGAACAACAAAGCCTTATTTTCCAAAACAAGAGAGGCAGCACTGGGGATTTTTTCAGAATTTATATTTTATAACTACTCTTTCATATGCAAATCTGCACGTGAAAGAGACAGCAGGAGATCCCCTTAAAGCTTTGGGCAGTCACACAGTAAAAATTGCTTTGATAGGTCTACATTCACCAGCTAGACTGTGCCACCACACACACAGTGTGCCCTAAGGTGCTGGTGCCCTGATCATGCAGCTGGGTATTTATTTGTATTGATGGATCTTGCCTGGCTTGTGCACTTGACCATTCTTTCCTAGGAAAGAAGGGGATCTGGTGGATACTGGCTTTAGCTTGGGAAATGTGTCTGTAGTCTCAGACCCTTTACATATGTGAGAAGTCCCTGGACATTCAGTGACTATACTCAAGCATGTGAAGTGTCGCAGGATTAGCCCACTGGTGATGGTAAGCTATATAAAAGGGTCTATTTGTCTGTGTATCCTGACAGCATAGGTACAAGTCTAGAAGGGACACCCTGCTCATTAAATCTAGCTCCCTGCCCCTACCATGTGCAATCACAATGTGAAATTCTGTTCATAAACACATCAAATTCTAATATAAAACTAAGTAAGTCTTTTGTCGTCATTTCCTCCCTTCTCCCCTAATATCAGTAGGGGTAACATTTACCACAATCTCCCCTCTCTTCTAATTTCCTGCTTGAGTTTATTTCAAGATAATTTACATCCAATTTTAAAATGTGCCAAATCACCTTTTATCTAAAATGGTTCTTTATCCCTGGCATTTTCTATTAGCCAACTCTGCATGAATTTTGTAGAAAGCAATCACATTCTCTTTTAGCCTGGATATTGTGATCCCAAAGTCTTTCAGGGCAGAGCAACAACATAATCCACACGTATGAAGGCAGTCCATACAGATACAACTAAGATGACCTTAAACTATCCAGCATGGCTAACGAATAGCCATATCTAGGTGGCTATATAGAACATAAACGAGTGATGCTAATATGTGCTAAGGGTCCTAGATCAGTTTTGCAACATGAACTCAGCTGAGGTGTTTGCTGTTGTAGGTTTATCTGTGTCTGCACTGCCTAAAGCTTGCTCTCAGACTATTTGAGTTGTCTCACAGATGCTCTCTGTGTTGGTCTGCTCTGGGATTGCCCAGCACTTCCTGCAGCTGGTGCTCATCCAGGCAGAGGCACAATCTGGAGTATGCTCAGGAGCTGCCGTGGTGAGGAAGGGCAGATAAGGGGAAAGGCAGGGTGTTCTCTACATATGGAGCATGTCATGCTTTTGTGCATGTTGGGCGCGCTCAACAGAGGCCAGAGGCATGAACGTGAGTGGGGCAGGCAAGCAGGCCAGAGAGACAGATGTACTACTCAAGGCATTATAGACATAACCCCTGCCCCTCACTTAGACATGAACATCTGTTCTCGTCTTTTCCTTATCCTGAGCCCATGACCTCTGGCTGTTGGCACCTCCCTGCTGTACTCTTTCCTCTCTAAGCTTTATCTCTTCTTCTGAAGCAAGACCCAAATGCAGCCTTTGTCACTAATGGTTGCTTGGCTTGACTCTGCAGACTTTAGGCAAGGCCAAGCTCCCATTGACTTCAGTGCTTTGCGTGCAAATGGAGCTTGGCCACCATCCATCCTAGAAGATTAGACCTTCTGTGCTTGTGGCTTTATATGCCTGGCCACAATGATAAGAACCGCAGCCAGCCCTTTTACCCATGGAGAAATGCTTTCCACAGCACTGTCATTTAACAAACAACTGAGTAAGCAGTGTAAATTAACTAGCTGCTTTCAATCACTGCCAGAATCATGAAATAACTGATATAAATGTGCAGGTAGCCTCAGGGCCTGCATTCAACCATAGCCTCCCCAGGCACTGGAAGAGGCTATCGCGAGGTTAAGGTTGCAAGCAGAATTTTCCTTGGTACTGGACTATCTCCACTCTGAGCCAGAAAGTGATTTTTCCCCAACACTGGTCCCGCTTTCAAGGGTAATGTGTTTCTCTCACCCTAATTTCCCTTCTCCCAAGGGTTAAGGTCATATGTGGGTTAAGCTTGCTGCAGGATAACAGATAGCAGTCCATTACTTCAGTCCTGTGCCCCAGGAGAATCAGATCTTAACCTATTCCAAGTAGGATGCTGTGGCATTTCTGAAGCATAGGGCCTTTCTTCTCAAGATGCATCCCTGTCATGATACAGGTGGTATTGTGCTCTCCTTTCAGTTCTATTAGTGAACAAATGTAGTCTAATTATTTTAAGATAACCTGAAATAAGCTCCATTCAAGCAGGAAAAAAAAAAGCAGCTATGCCACCCTCTCCACTGGTTTGTCTAAACTGATTTGAAATTACACCCCAAATTAGATGTGTGAAAACCTTGCCTAAAGATAAACCCCTTAGCTGTGCACCGGATCAGGGTTGCAGTTCCCGAAGGAGCTGGCAAAAGGAAAATAAGAACAACAAAAATAATTTTAAAAATCCCAACCAAACAAGGGAAGACTCAGGGAAAGAATAAGATTATCTTAAGCTTGACAGTGTCCCTTTAAAGAAAATCTTCTGTGAAAGGACTTAGAGCATTAACTTTTTTCTTCAGTCCTCTTTCACAGCTAGGAAATGCATATTAGGGGGGATTTTAAGCCAATCCAGATGCCCAAGTTAGTCCTCTGTTCCCAACAGTAAATGAATAAGCACAAGCAAGAACCTTGCAAATATTAATACAGCCTTTAAAAAGAGGAAAAAACAAAACTCCTTAGCTTCCCAAACATTTCCTGAATTGAGAAAAGCATGGAAGGGTTAAAAACCAAAACCAAAACCAAACCACACAATCTTTGCAGAACCTCAGAGTCAATGCAATTCCCTGTGCTGGTTTCATCCCATACAGAATCAGGCCCTCCAATGTAAAAGGAGCTACCCCTCACCCCCATCTATGTATAACTGGTATCATCTGGCCCTGTGTTTTGACAATTATCTGTAACATAATTACCAGACTGATGAGTATCACTGATTAATTATTCTATCCTTCAAAGTTGATCTGGGTACTTACAATAAACAAACACCCTGGCTGGGAAGCAAAGGTGATTTTCTGTGTCTATTCCAACCAACAAAGGCTAGTGATCTCATTCCACCACTTAGGGATGTGGTCAGACACTCCCAGGGACTCGTTTCTGATCTGTCATTCATGTGGAGCTGATTCTCTTCTGGTCTCTGACCCCACCCTGGTTAACCCCCTCCCAAATGAAAAATATTTGCTCTCTACTGACAGTTTTTCCAGCAAGAGTAATGTCTGATACTAATGCATTACTGACGCTTTCCTCCTCTAATTATGCCTAAATATTGCCATTCTTTCTTTCTTTTCCTCCAAGAACAACGACTCTTTTTTTTTTTTTTTGCATCAACATGTAGCAAAGCATTAAACAAGACATTCCATTAATTTCTTCATCATCATAACTTAAGCCTGGGACATACCCTTTAAATATTCATTCAGCTATGAAAACTGGGCATTAAAATTTTAATAATGTCAAGCTCATTTGAACTGAGCTCCTGGGGGACTATTACGATACAATTAAAATAAATATGATGATTGATTTGGTGTAAAGGTTCACCTGTCCACATCTGTTAGTGGCCGGAAGCAGCATTCCACCTTTGGCATCACAGCAGATAGCTCCAAGTTATTTACTCCCTTCCTCCTCACCCCCATTTGCTTTTCACTTGCTTGCAAGCTTGACCCCCTTGCTTACTTGCAGAGTGTATTGGATGAAGTTGGGAGGGGCAAACCAGAGAGGCTTCATTGAGAAGAGACAACTTATCCAACTACATTTTCCTCCCTCCTTCCTCTTTTTGCACTGTGGCATTTGACTAAAGACAGAGTGTTGATCAGAGCCACTAGAAGTTCAGCTATAAACTTTCTGGTGGTATTAGCCATTAACCTTTTTACAATATATGTCTGAACTCCAACGGCCTGACTCTTCAGAGCAGATTGGTAGCAAGCCTAGGTGGCATTGACATGTCTGAATGAGCATGGAGGAGAGCAAGGCTTGCTGCTTTCTAGCAGCGTCCTTCCAAAATCACAACAGAGAAATATTCTCAAGATGTGACACTGAGAGTAAAAAAAACACAGAGAGGGAAACCGAGCAAGAAATCACAGTACTTAAGGAACCTTCTGTTTCAAACGCAGGATGTACTTCAATACACAGACAGATAATTAAAAGATTTTGGTCCACTGGGTGCTGAGCATATTTGAAAATTTGGGCCAGATTGTACTTTCTCTCTCTCTGCAGTGTGAATTGGGTGCTACATGGTGTAAATATGAAATGAGATAAATTGGAGCCATGACCACTGAGAATAATCACTGAGGGTTTTTTTAGATCATCTACTTTAAATAAACTACTCATTAATTCTTTGAATTAGGGTTTAATGCAAACCTCTCTGTATTTAAAGGTAACTCTGATATAGCCCTGCCTACAAACACTGCCAGTGTTTCTAGTTTTTCGGGCTTTAGCATCACTCCCCTGACATACAGTGCTTTCCTTAAATCCTTAACTTTTGGACTGGAGCAACTTTTTAACAAGAATATTAATTCCAGAATAAAAGAAAATTTGTAATGCTCAAAATACAGCTCAAAGAAAATAAAATCTCTTACTTATATTATCATATCATATATGATTACTTGAGATAATTTATGATTGATGCATCTTTACAGTAGGCAATGTTAATTATTAGAAGCATTATTTGCTTTTCACTGTTTTAAGCTGTTTCTTTCCTCTCTGTACTTTGCTTAAAGCAGATACTGATCCTAAATCTCTTATTTTCTTTTTCAAATTAAAATCATGTCCTCTTCCTCTTCCTATTATTGCCTTTACTTCTTCATTATTCACTTTTTAAAATCTAGTAAAAATATACAAAGCTGTCTCAAAAAACTTTTCTGTTGAAAACTAAAGAAAACAAAAATTATTTTACTAGATTTCATAGAACTAGATTTCATATGATTGTGTATCATATGATGTGTATTTCATAATGATTTCATAGAACTAGATTTTACTAGATTTCATATGCTTCTAACCATAATTCTTGTGCCCTATATACAACGACTTTCCTCATCTGAACCCTTTTATGTTTGCAGTCTCTGCATGAAAGATCATGGGTACCCAGGTCCAGTTAGATGAGCTCCTGTTACTATGCTTGTTATGTGCTGTCTGCTCACATAACTTGAGGTGACACAGGTGAACTTGTGGGTGTTTCCATCCTGACAGTGAAAAGTAAAATTTCTTGGGTAAACACAGTTGTGGGAAACGATGGTCATGAATTGGTGCTGACTTTTGAAACTATGCTCGTTTGGTTCTTGAAAGCACCCAGAAGCAAGCACAAGACAACCACAGCAAGCACTAAAGGCGGTTACCAAAGGTGCTTACGTTTGATGGGTGTAACCTATTCCTGTAAGATTTGTATGCCCCTTTGGGGCCTCCCTCCACTCCCCAAAATTGAAGAGATGTGTTAAAATAAACTCGACCCATCACACATTATGGAGACAGGAAAGGGAGATAATGGTCACTTGATGTTGATTTTCTCAGAAGGAAAGGAGCGATTTGGAAAGTCTGAAGTCTACTTACTGTGAATGCAGTGTGTGGAAAAATACAGACTTGAACTCTTTTCCGAAGTCTATTACCTATCTTCTTCCCCACTTAGTTTTCTCCATGGAAAAAGGGGTTAGACAGTAACCTGTACCTTCAGGGCCCATTGTGAGGATTAATCAGATAATATTCCTACAAAATTGTAAAGTTCTAAAATGCTATATAAGCTCTCAGTGTTATTATAACGTGCCATACTCTGCATAACATATACCGTTGCAATGTTACCCCTTGGTTGTACAAGACTACAGAACTGCTGCTTCTAATTGAGTTAATGGCTTCATAGGTTGGTAATTTAATAAAACAGACTGCTTAAACCAGCAAGGTTTTGATTAAATGGGGTGTGTGCAAAGGGGAATTTATATTTGTTAGAAGCTCCATAAATCCAAGGTATCAAGGCACAGNTGGTTGTTCAAGACTACAGAACTGCTGCTTCTAATTGAGTTAATGGCTTCATAGGTTGGTAATTTAATAAAACAGACTGCTTAAACCAGCAAGGTTTTGATTAAATGGGGTGTGTGCAAAGGGGAATTTATATTTGTTAGAAGCTCCATAAATCCAAGGTATCAAGGCACAGATAATGCCGGTATAATAGTCAATTATACAGAGAGGAAGGAAGGACAGAGCTGGAAGCCATCTTGGACATGGGTGTCATGTACCACTGTAGTCAGATATTTTGGGCTCATCTCAGGAGTACATATGAGTAAGTGATGGCGTGCACATACAGATGAGACACTGTGCTTCTCCCACTGCTCCCAGTGATTTTTTTAGAGACAAAGAGGCAATATCCTAAGTTATCATGCCTCTTACCTGCCTTCAGAGAGAAACTCAATTGTTTCTTTCCAGCTGGAGTCACCACCCAGTTTGGCTCTAATATTAGAAGGAAAATTGGAAAATTTGGGAGAGATTCTATTTGCTTAATGAAGAGGCTTAGCTTGTACTTAAATCACAGCTATCTCATGAAATGTGTTCCTGAAGCAAGTGCCCGGCTTTGCCCGTGCAGAGAAACCGGCTGCTTGGAGACCTCCAGAGGGAGCTCTTGGCTGCCTAAATTTAGACAACTAAATTACACAGACCCAATTTTCTAGACGAGAAATTAAGGATTTACTCTGGGAAGCCTGCTTCATTAGGTACTTAAAATGCACTCAAAAGTTAGTTACTTCAGTACACAGACTGGATCACACCTTTGACTCCAGAGATCGCCTGTCTGCAGTGATTCCGGACTGTGGGAGCAGCTCCACGTGCTTCCACTGCCTGCTGGAGTCAGAATGAATCCCTCCATCCTGACACTTTTCTGTGCTGTAAATGCCAGTTCATAGCTGTTTCTGTACTATGGGTCAGGACCACCAAGAGTTAAAAATTTTGTTAATCTCTCAAGAGCTCCAAGTCAGGCAAATCTGAAACAAAAGCGATCATTTCTTTCTTCCATCTGACCCTGAAAAACAAAGTAAGCCAGGCACAGCTAGCCGGGCTATTTTGTATATAAAGCACAGCACCCACAAAGCTAATGAGAAGCTTTTACGGCTGCTTGTGGAGCACTGACAGATAATCAGGAACAGGTCCAAGCTGCAAAGTTTCGTCCGTTGAAAGCTGGGCAGAAACTTTCCGTAATACGGGCCAGCCACAAAATGCAGATCCTGACACAAACACAGCCAGCTTAGGAGGGCATATGGCAGTTGTGCTAGTGGCTGGGATTATATCTCGCTCAGAAATCTGGCTCAATTAAAACAGTTACTTGCTCACATCTTCGTCTGACACAGCCAAGCTCACCAGCCCAGACATCTGCACTTCTACAGGGCTCCATTCAGCCACAGGAAGCCGTTGGAGTTTCACTGGAGACAGGGATGCCTGACGCTGGAGATCCAACCAGATGATAGGGACCTGAGGCTAGGCATGAGTCCTGAGCAGGCTTTCCGGCAGGGCAACCAGCATTTTATGGCTCCAGAGGAGTGGATGTCAGCACTTCCACTTTGGAGGGGAAGAGCTGGATCAGCAGAAGTGAAAAATAACAAAGAGAGTGGGAAATCTGACATAAAACCTGGATGTTTTTCCTTCTCCCTAAATGTTGTGCTCCAGTTTGATGACAGGTTATTGGTCCTGGTATTTGTTAGTCTCTAGCCTACCTTATGGCAGGGGTCAGGCTGCTCGATGAAAATTGTCCTCCTCAGCCTTAAAATCTGTGAACTATGCTGAAATTCAGGAAAGGCTTGTGCCCTTATGGAGCTTTGAATAAAGACTCAGGACAAGTTGCTTGTAGCTCCAGGTACTGTGCTCACTCCCCACAGGAATCTTATTAGAGCGTCATCAGAAATGTTGTTTCAATTAACATTAATTTCATGCTGGGCCAAATTGCCCCTCTCTACCCTGTGACAAGCTCCATTGAGGCAGTGCTGGACAAAGGGAATTCAAAATACAGCTCCTTCATGTGAGATTGTATGCGCGCGCGCATGTGTGTGTGTGTGCTTTAACTAAATCATTTATGGTCAATAATGCCAGGTTATTATAGGTCAATAACTTTCAATTATTCACTAGCCTTGCTGTGCTCCCACTGTCAGGCAGCACACCGGCATGTCAGCTCTCGAGAAGCAAAAAGCTCGTGATGGGAGCTTTGGAAAAGAAAGCAAGCACGAGCATAGCTTGAGCAGAGAAAAAGAAAACAGAGGAGGGAGTGTGTGAAAAGTTCCAGTTGCTCTCAAGAGTATTTTGGGGAACATGTGTGTTACACACTCTGTTTCTCATACATGCATGCACACTCAGCCCCAAAATTCTTGTGCTCCCAGCTGGTCAGACATGAGGCAGTCCAGATCCCAGGGCCGCGTGACCACAGAGCTGGTCCTGAGCAAACGCTATCTCTCATTAATGTCTACAAGCTTGGGCTTAATGCCACAGTAGCCTGCAGGTTGTCTAAGCTTTATGTGTGGACAGTTAATGCTCACAGCTGCCTGCTCCACAGTGGGTACCCCAGAGAGGAAGAGTATCAGGTTTTTTTCAAGTCAGGGTACAAATATCAATAATGAAACAAAAATGAAGAAATCAAAAATTGCAGGACAACATGAAAATTGTATTTGTCCCCATCACTAGTGCACTGGCACTAATGTGCTGCCCTGCGCCTCCTGAGAAAAGTGCTGAGGAGCCTGGAATGGTAGGTAGGTGTAAATAACAGGCTGCCTCCGTGAAGACCACAGGAGGCAAAAGCCAGCCCTGTGATTTAACAGCGACTCTTTTTGCTCCTGCAAAGGGTCCGAGCGTGCTGCTCCCAACCAAATGTTTTGAGATGACAAGACAGGATGCAGGAGTTTTGAGATGGACTAATCTCTTCTAAAGGGCGACCAGTGGAAAATGAGCTTCTGCGTGGAAAGTGAAGGCAGAGAGTAAGTCAAAGCCTGGGAGAGGAGACAGAGAAGAATAATTTTGCTGTTTTGTTGAAAACAAGATATCTAAGCTATCTGCCTAGAAGCCCTTTTGGCTCTTTGCTGAGTAGTGAGTTGACCCTACTTCCATGCAGCACTGAGAATGTGCCTCCTCTATGAAACAGCTCAGCACTGCTCGCACTCTGCAGGTGGAGAGGGACTCTGCTTGGGGAAAAGCATTGCCTTTTCCTGACGTCTCAAGTAGTGGCCACTGCTGGAGATAACACCCCCGGCAGCCTTGGCTTTATTGACTCCCACGACTGCACAGCTACCATGGGCAATGAGGAGTTAACAGGAGCTCTGAAGAGCCAGTCCGTTTTGAATGTGAATAATGGGAATACTCTCCTTCAATCGTGTATTCAGCACAGGGATGTACAGAGGTATAAAGTTAATCACTAGCTGGGCCACCCCTATTTCCAGAAAAAGAACTTTAATACCTCCTTTATCCAATGAAGTACCATTGTTATACCTGCATATTATGAAGGGTTTATTAAACCGGTGATAATCTATTCAAGATAAAGTGATCTGTATGGCCAACTGAGCACAGATCAGACAGAATGATGGGAGGTTATTGTTAAAATATGCAAATTCACATCCTATTGAAATGCAAACCCTCCAGATAAGATTTTTTAATAAATCTGGTCTTTTTTCACTGCATGAAGGTAACCTAATGTTTATTGACTTCAAGACCATATAATAGAACGTAATATCTATTAGTCAGATCCTTGCCTCTCTTTCGATTACTAGAGGTACATGTTCTGGCTCCTGAAGAATTTTTGTTTTATGTTTTGGTACAAAAGAAAAGAGATTAAAACCCCTGAAATTAATTAACTTCCTTCTACCCAACACCCCCATTCCTCCTCAACTGCTGCCATTAGTTACCCAAGTAAAAGGAAGCAGTACCCATTAGCTGAGAAACTGTCCACTATTTCCAGTGTTAGGAAAAACAGCCAAAAGGAAAAATGCTGCTAATGCAGAACACCTTTGTACAGCATAAGACAGAAATTAAGACTTTTGGATGCCTTTCCCTGGGTTTACTACTACCATGTCAGAGAAAGTTGAATAAAGTTTTATTTTACCCTTCTGTAAAATCGAACTATGAAATAGCTTGACCTGACTTCTGTGTGTGTGTTTCTGGGTGTAAGACTTGCTTAACGCGTATATTCAGTGTGCTTTTATGAATTGTAGGGGACAGGCGGTTACAGAATCAGACACAGTTTCAGATACCAAAGCAGCAGCTGAAATAGAGGCTTTTATTTTAGCAAAATGCCAGCGCTGCAATAGCAAAAGTTGAGAACCCATTTCTGCTTAAAGGTCGCTTCTCCTCAAATTCTACAAAATCTACATGCTGATCTAGATTGATCCAAGACTTGGTGTGTCTGGTGCAGGTGGAAGGTCTTTTTCTCATGCCAAAGCAAAGGTCAGTGGAGTGAAAGTATGCTGAAATACAGCTTCCTAACTCCTTGGAAAAACCCTGCCCCTCTCAAAGAGCCTTTTTCATATTGCTGATAGGCTCTCCTGGCTATTTTGTCATCAAATCAGGATTGTGATCGTGTCTAGAATGGTCTCATCCACTCAACAGTTACTCCAGCTTGTTCTTGGTGGTTCCAGAGTGAGACAGAGGGAGGGCCTGGGCAGGGAATGGGGCAGGCCGCTCAGCAATGGGCATGTACAGGAGGGACACAATAGGCAAGTGAGGATGCGCAAGCTGGGACGTGCCTGCACTTGGTTATTTGAAGCAGCTACGTCTTTTCTGACCTGTGCTGTTCTGCACAGACAGGGGTATAAAACAGCCCAGGGGTAGGCTTTTTAAATACAACCTAAAATCTGCATAAGTCTGATCTCTCTCTCATAGCAGACCTCTGGCTTCCATTGCAGCTGAAGAATAACACAAGCTAAATGCTTCTGGACAGTTTGCCTATTAGGCTGGTGGGGATGTGCATAAAATGTGCTGCCTGCCTGCATGTTTGCGGTGGGAACAGCACTTCCTATCCCCAGTCTGCACTGCTGCCAAAACACAGACTCTGCCCAGGCACCCTTCTCATCAGTCACTTCACTGGGTATACCACCAGTTACAAATTAGCACTTAATCAAGATAAATCCCATAGGAAGGATATGGATAATATGCAATGCATTAAGCCTGCAAATTAAGATGGTCTGATTTAGCCCTGGCTTTAAAACTCCCAAGCTTGCATTAGGACTAATGATGAATAGATGTACGTCCCTGGCTGGACAGGAGCTCTGTCAGGGCACGGCTGCCCAGCAGTGACAAAGCCAGTGTGGAGCAGGTGTTCTGCTCAGTGTTCATTAGGCTTTCCACACTCTCCCTGCTTGGGAATGTGCTTTCCCTTGCCATGGATGGTTGTAATAGCGACAATTCTCCAGGACCTACTGGCTTCAGGGTCCTGGAGATCATTAATAAAACCTGAGGGCAGTGGCTGCTGGCAGCATTTGCCCATGGATCAGACTGGGGAAACTGAGGCACGAGGGGCCATATTTGGAAAGGCCAACCTGCACTGTGCCCCAGACTTTCCATTCACTGGCTCTAAACAGGATGCTGTAAGTCATCTGGCTTAGGCGCTCTCAATCACACTTGGAAGTCTCTGGTTCTTTCACTAACTAGCTGCAGGTGACATTTCAGCTCTCTAAGCGTGGCCCAAGGTTGTTACAGGTCAGCGGCCTGAATTCTCCTAGCAGATGAGCGGAGGAGCATGGAAAGGAAACTCTTTCCAGCTCCTGGGCTGCGGAAAGATAATGCAGCATGATGGTCCTCAGTGCTCTTTGCTCCAGGTACAAATACAGCTATTTCTAACGACAGCCCTGCTCCACGGTGCGGCACACTTTGCAAATGTGCAGTTGGAGATTGTTTCTGTCCCTGTGTGACTGAGCAGTCATGAAGCTCTGGTTAGCCTGCCTTCCTGCCTCAGCTCCTGCAAGACCCGAAAAAAGCCTGCTACCCATCCTCCCTTCTACTATATATAGTCCAGAAAGTAATCTCTGCATGACGTCAGGGATGAAGAAAATTGCTTAGCGGCTTGTTCACCCATCAAGGTTCAGGTCCATGTGGGCTGGAGTACACCAAGGTATGAATCCTGCAAAATGCAGGGGGGCTGCTGTTTTAGGGGAGGATCTCTGTGACGGAGACTTCAAGATAAATCATTTTAAGAGTCACAGTTGGGAAGCATCAGGAACTGTCTACAGTCTGCCAAGGGTTAAGGGGGTTTGTTCTGGCTACAGAAATAATTTAGGGAAGGAAAAGTCTTTAAAATAACAAGCATGGCAACATCTGTGGTTTTGAATGTACTTTTCTTCAGATTTGCGCTAGTGTGGAAGCTTGTCACAATAGGGTAGCTTTCCTAGGTGTCATACTGCACTTATTACTGGGAATGACTACTTTCTACAGTGCGTCTCTATGGCTTTTTAAGATATGGATGCTGTCATCATATTCCCCAGAGATGTGTTCTGGTTCATGGAGAGGCTGTTTTATATAATCTCCCATGAAAGATTAAAACAGCAGCAGCAGGAACAACAATAATGCAACAAACTACCTCCTGAGAAAAACAACAGAGTGGTGGCACAGGCAACAAAATCTCACCACCCACTGCAACGTGGCAGACTTAACTCGTGTGGCCACACTTCTCATTCCACAGGAAGGCTGGATCACATTCAGCCCCAAGAGGGCCAGACCTGTCACTTACTTCATCCTGGGAAGAGCTAATACATATTAGTTTATCAAATGATACCAGAGTTTTTCGCAAGACCCTGGTGCTTGGGACAGAACACAGAAGTCGTGACTGCACTTCTGTGTGATAAAAACAAGTCTCCAGCATGGGTTGATGCCCGCTGAGCGTTGTGATCTACCATGCATACCTCCTGGTGCTCTGGGCTGTGGCTCAGTTGTCCTCACGTCTTTCCAATCCACCCCACAGGAACAAGGGTTTGAGTTTGCTTGGAGACCAAACACTGTTGAGTGTACAGCAGCAAGCACACTACTGATGTACAGTAGAGCCTGGACTGCAACGAGTGTGTGAGTGTATGCAAACAAAGGAAAGTCTGCCTCCACCAAAGCACGCTGTCTCTCCATTGCTGTCCTCCCCTCCAGTATCACCCGTCTGTTCTACACTGCTGCGCTCCCTGATGTGCCTCTGTCTAGCAGCTCAGGTCAGGTACCAGCAAGTGGAGCTCTCTGCCAGCCAGTGCAGCTTCTGGTGATATCCTTTCTTTCTTGGCCAGAAAATGTCAAATCTCACAGTTTATGACTATTCTTCCTTATTCCTCCCTCTGCTCCTTGCAGAGCAAACCCCAGTCAAAGCAGAGGTGATGACAGGAGAGAAACTGGGGGAGAAGATCCAGCATTCATTCATAAAACACTACTAGTGAGGGCAAAGGGTCATCCTGGGGTACCTTACCCTGTGATCCAAGGTGTCAGCACGCCCCAGTCTAAGCAGAAAGTGAGAGAAACTGTGTCCACCCAGAGATGCATGAGAATTTGCCAGGAATTGCCAAAGCCAGAGGTTATCTTCTTATGGCTGTGACTTTTTCATTGCCAGACAGCACTTTAAGCCACATACCGTTAACAAGAAGGTTGGTGCACAGCTTATGCAAGGGGTGAAAGGTGTCTTTTTTTTTTTTTCCTTTTCCTTTCTTTTATTTACTTCCCCTCTAAGATAAGAGGCCAGTAGCTGCAGATCCACAGGAAAGAGGGCTCTGTGATGAGGAAGCAGGATTAAGGTGGCTTCTTGTTAATTTTGACAGCGCTGAAGATACATATTGAGCTGAAGGAACAGGATATGGCTGTGCCCTGGGAGGTGTGTATTTGTGTTTGTGTGTGTGTTTCTCTAGCTCTCAGGCTGCAGGAAAAGAGGCCAAGCAGGAAAGAACTGTGTGTGCTTGCGCTTGACTGTAATATGCTTCTGGCTTTACTTCAAATCAGGATTAACACCATAGATCTGAAAGTTTGGCCGTGCACATATGAGTTAAATACTTAGGGAAAACTGTTCAAGGCAGGCTAACAAATTGAAATACAAACCTGCTGATGGAAGACAACGGAAGTGATGTGAAAACTGGAAGGGATGAAGAGTAAAAACCAAAGACCTGCCATATAATGGAGCTGAAAACAAGATGTTGAAAAAGTCTCATAAAAAAGAAGTATAACAAGTGCTGTCATGGATGATTATAAGGGTTTGAACTTGTCACCTACAGCAACAAGAGCACTGGCCTTTCTCACTTGACCTGAGGAGATAATGCTGTTAGCTGAGGTTAGGGAGGGCAGGTGATGAATCGCTGTTCAAATACAAAGCAAAGATGTCCTTTCTCTCCAGATAACTAAGCCAAAAAACATAAGCAAACAAGGCCTGAATTTTTGGAATTGTCTGGCAAAGTCCCTGAAATCCCCTAAGAAATGCTGCTAGACCTTCTCATCTGGACAGCATCCATCCATCCTTAAGAAATGCCATTATCTTGGGGATATTCTCTTCCCTGGTGTGCGTTTAAAAAATACCAGTCTAGACACAACCAAATTACACCCACAGCCACATCCCAAAATGTCCTCTGGTACTTTACAGTACACTGAATTCATACAGAAATTCCTGCATGACATTGCTGAAATGCAGCCATTTCTAGGGTGTAACACAGACACTGTTAAACCATGCACCACTCAACTGTGCAAGACAGTAAAAACGATGGAAGAAGGTAAGCTCCCTCTTAAAAAGACAGGAGCAAACTGCTTATAATTTTTTCTTTACCTGTTTTGTGCACTTCCTATGAACATTCAAACAGTTGTGTTGTATAGCAATGAGTATTCAAAAAACTTTCAAATTTCCAAGACATATATACAAATATTAAAGGAAGGCGAGCACTCCATTTTGTCACAGGTATGTGTCTGCTTATTCAGTCAGGAGTATGAAACACCACCATGTGATTTTGCTGATCAATCACAACTCAGCGACACAGCCTGAAGAGCGAATACGCATAGATTAACAATCCAAATACGCACAAAAAGGGAGAGAAAACGCAACTTATAGTGAAAAATAATTACAAAAGGTGAATTAACAATTAGCTAGTCATTAATATAAATTCTTTGGGATTAGGAACTACACCGACCAGCTATGAATATATTTAGCCTAGAAATTAGGAAAAGGATTATCTCCCATCAACAGTGTGAAATTCTAGGGCAGCGGTCCAGCAAGAAAAGTGGGGAGCAAGGTAAAAGAACAAGTTCGACATGGACCTTGACAAGTACACACAGTGGCAAGGGATCAAACTTGCTGACCCAAGAATGTCTTTCACTATCATGTGTTTTCCCCTTTTTATTTTAGTTTTGATTTTACACCGGTGCTATCAAAGCAAGCATGCCTCCTGCAATGCTGTTATCAGCTACGAGGCTTGGCTTAGAAAATGTTCAGATTTTGAATTTTTCTTCATTTGAAAATTAATGTTCTTCAAGCTTTTCTGCAAACACTGGTAGATAGAAACTGAAGTTATATGTAATTATTATTAAGGTGAATCATCTCCAATTCACATGTCTCCCTAGGCAGGAGATTTAGGAAACAGATTAGCAAATGTTGTTGTTGTTATTTTTTAATGATAAAAATATTGTGAGAACTGCTAGAACTGCTCAGGAGTTTCAGTTTTCAAAACCAGTTTCCAAAAACCTGGACAAAGATATTTTGATTATCTCTTCGTCTGTTCACGATACTTAGTTTTCTTATTTGAAAGTCAAATAAGGCGATGTCATTTGAAATGAGAGACACTGCCTGATGCATGTGAATGGGAGTCAAGGATTTCTGCACAGAGTGGTTCAGAAAACTGCCAGTTTGCGTGTGTGCAAAAGTAGTCACCACCCTCGTGACAAAGCCACTGAGTTTGAATCAGGGACCTCTGCAGCGGGGGGGGGTCGAGCTCCACAGCTTGTCTTGAAAAACTGGCAGATGCCAGCTGGGGGCTTTAAAAACTCCTGTCTTCTCAGAGCCAAAAGGGATGAGGCTCATAACACATGAGTTTCTGATGCTTTAATTTCTCACACACATTTTGGAAAGGGACAGGGAGGAGGCTGAGGAGGAGAAGGATTCAACAAAAACCTAACGTGCAAATTACTTTTTTTCCAGTTTCTGGCAAAGATTTGGACTGTTATTATCCATAAAGAATGATCACATTTCAAAATGTAAAGCCGTTATTCTTTCAGTTGAAAGCTGATTCTCTTTCCTGAACTCCCCTGGTATTTCATCAACACCCAGACAATTTCAACTTAAATAAAACAATAACAACAAAGGCATGTATTGCATAGGGTTTATTTTGGCTGAAAAGCCACTTTTCATACCCACACATTCACTATTTCAATCAACAATTTCACGAGTACTGCTCTTGTGTTTGTATCTCAGCCCCAGTATTCCCTTTTATACCTCAGTTTCCCTACAGCGAACACCTTAATCACCTTCCCCCTTCACAGATATTCAGTTAAACATTTCAAATTGCTTTAAAGATGAGAAACAGAAAGGCAATCTTGAAGTCTGAATATTTACATCTATTAACTTTGGGATTTGGATCTCAGTTTTGAAGTGTGGGGATTACTTCAAATGTTGTAAGTAACATTTGAAATCCAGAGATAGAGATTTATGGTGGAGAAACAATCTAATGATCAATACAGCATATGAAAATATAGATAGATTGAGAGGTAATTCCTAGTCAAAGGATTCATAACATCTTAAAAAAAAAAGAGAGAAAAAAAGAAAGAGGAGACATTAAAAAGGAAAAAAAATACCACTGAGATGTGCAACAGAACTGCCTCCAAGCAGAAGGCTGCTCTAAGACTTCTCTGTAGGCATGATTATTCCTGGCTGGGAGAAAAGCCCCATTAAAAGCATTTCTGCTCCCTCCTCTGGTTATGGGATGCCATCCTGAAGAGAAATCATTTACAAGCCTGCCTTTTTCTAAAAGGGTTAGCCAAACAAATTGTCTTTCTCACCAGAGATCCTCTCCCCACTTCTGCCCTTTTGTCTTTCTCTTTTCTTGTTATAGTTAGGAGTGAGCATTTTGGCACGTTAATTAAAAATAGTAATAGCTGGAACAGAAGAAAGAGGAGGGGTAAGGTGGGGGAAGCTGAAGGGGGACGGTAACTGCAGCCCTAATTAATAGAATTACTCTCAGTTGAAAGCCAGTCTGGTAAGGACTCTTGTCCTTGAATACTCGTGTGTCTGCATGTGTATGTATATGTTCATACATAGAGATAAAAGTACACATAAACACAGCTACTCTGTTGCTTAGCAGCCAGTAGTGTCTTTTTATGAGAAAACAAAATATATGTGACAAATCATTTCAAAAACGTGGAGTTCCACGAGCATATTTCTTTTCTCGTAGCTATTCAGACAAGGTGGAGAGTGGCCCTGAAATTAATGTCTCATCCAACGGACAAAGGCAGAACTAAGCTAATTGGATTCCCATCTGTTCCAAACATAGCCTCAACATCATACAATAATAATAAATAATATGATAATCATGGCTAACAATTAATCTTTTAGTTTAGATTTTTTACAGGGTGCTAGATGGATCCTAATTTCGCACTAATATAGATTGCTGTCTGGGCATCTCCTCTGGATAAAAAAGGAAAAATAAATCATAGTCTGACCATGCACAATCGTTTCAGATCTTTGGGTACTTTTCAGGAGGGCAGGGACTGTCTAATCTAAATGCCTTCTACAGCAAAATACAAACTGGAAGTTCACAGAATCTAGTTTTGATCTAAACCCAAAACACATGTGAATCGAACTGTCGAATGTTTATCAAGTGACACATGTTCTTCTTGTTTAAAAAATATCTGGGACGAGGATGAGCTGAGTAAATCTTTTCTATTTCACCAGGGGAGAGGAGCAGTACACCCGTCCCCCGGGGCTCATATCTCCTCGCCATCCTTGCCCCTCACCATCTCCTTCTTCCTTTTGCATGTTTTTATCTTCACTACTCCCTGGTTAGTTATTTGAACTGCAAATGGGTTGGCCCAACTACCACGTCCTGGTTCTGTGCCAGGGCAATGGTAGCTTCAACTCTGGACTTTGCAGCAGTGCAGGTAGTAATGAGGGATTAAAAACTGGGCAAATTAGTCTTGTAATAAGTCAGCAAGAGACTACGGAGCTGACATCCTGTGGTGTCCAGTTGCATGCCACTGCCCAACCAAGAAGCCCTTCTGCTGGGTGTTCTGTGTGGACATTGCAATAGGAAAATGTCCACAGACACCCAAAACCCACCTGTGGGCTAAGTGGGACTAGGTCTGCTGAAAGTAATCTCCTCAGAGCCGTTGCAGATCTCCACGGCAGAGCTGCATGGTTTTCCATGAACTTGTAAGCTTCCCACATATCTATGTAAACTTTTAACGTCTACTGCAGCTGGTGGCAACGGGATGCCTAACTCTACCTCGCTACATGAAAGATCAGCTCCTTGTCCTTTTTTGAGCTGCTTCCTTAGCAGCTCCTTAATTTTAGTTCATGAAAAGCCAACAGAGCTATGGAAGAGAAGCAAGGCTATGCCACAAAGTTGTTACTCCATATTGATGTGAACTCTTAAACATCTATTACATCCCTTTAGTTGTGAGAGAATTGCTCTCTACATGGCTATAACTGTAAACAGATGGATAGATATAAGGTGATGTGTGGACCTGGAACAACCAGTCAAAGTTTATAAAGTACTTTGTGGGTCCATCTGGACGGATGATACTTTATAAATATAAGGCCATTATCAGTGCCTCCTAACAGCACCCAACTGTCATTCGTCACTTTTTGGATGGACAGTTAAAGAAAGCACATAAAATATATTTCTTGGTAGGTATTTCACCCAGATGCTTTTACTTGCAATAGCAGAGATCTAGGCTTTGATTTGTACAGACCATTCCCATTTGCAGTCAGAGGGAAAAATCCGCAATATCTCAACTCATGAAGTTTCTGGATTTGTTATGTTTGAACAATGAGGCTTCACAGCACAGCTCTGCAAATAAATGAGTGGTTTGGGAATTTGCTAGTGGCAGATCTCTTGTTGCAGTAGGGGACAGGATAACTAAAGGGATAGTGATGGGAGAGGCATAGGAGTGTTGGTTTGTTTGGGGTTTTTTTTATTATTTTCCTCAGGGGCACTGCCTAGAATTAAATTTGAGTTGGTAGAAAAAATAGCCTGCATTTCTGGTGACAAAGGCATGTCACATGTCCATGTTGGACATCAGCATAAGTTGTACAAAATGCTCATTTTCCCTGTGGTCTCCCTGACAGTCCTTGGGACTATGGCTGGGGAAGAAACTGAAAGATACTGCTCCTGGATACGACTTGGAGATGAACAGAAAAATCCCAAGGATCTCACTGAGATTCCTCCAAAAGGTTGGGACAATCTTACACCTCATAGCACTTCTTTGGTTAAAGAAATCTGGAGGAGAGGTGGGTGGCTACACTCTGGCAGAAGCCTGTTCTCTTGGGTCTTAATCATCATCCAGTGCAAAATCAGGCAGTATTTTCAGAGAAATTTAGGGTTTGAGCTCTCTATTTTTTTAATGAAACAAATGCAGTGTCTATAGAGAATCTTTTTTTCCTTCAAATCCTGAACACCCCAAAGATTTCAGTCTGAAGATGCTGCCAGAGGAAGTGTGTTTTCATGTCCTATGCTGCCATCATTCTCTGCTGTGAAGCGGCTTACCCAGACATACAAAACCTCTCAGGATATTTTGTAGGTAAAAATTCCCATGATGAACTATCTTTTTCCACTAAGACTAGAGACTATTATAAGTATCATACCCATGTAGTCTCATTTAGGATTATGGTTAATGGAAGGAGACATAAGCATGAGTTACCCAAATTGTTATTCACAGCATGGTGGCCTTTTCAAAGATAAATATTTATTCATTCATTCACTTATTATTTGTCCATGGAATCAAAATATTCCATGGACAATTTTAAGGAGCTTGTATAATTACTTTTGTCAACTTTTTTTAATGAGGAAAGGGAGCATAAATGGAATTGTTTACATTTTTACTACAGACCTATTTTCTCTCTATTTGTGTGGCTACTGATGCGATATTTAAACCCTTGTTAAGAGAGAACATTGGAATAAGCTGTTTCTTTACTTCCAGTTGCAGTAGATTGGAAGACTGATGGGCTTGGGCTTTTTGGGATTGGGGATCAGTTCACTCAAATCTTATTTTTTAAAAAAAACTTTGACACTATAATTAACTGCCAAGATGATGGTCAATCAAGATGAAGATGGTAACTTCTCAGGGAAGTCTGCTATAAAAGACCAGAATGAACTTGTCCTTTGAATTCTAACAACCTGTCCGTCTGCCTTTCATTAGCCCCAATTTAGGGATGGAAAATGGAACAGCAGACCTATTCTGATAATAGGGGAGCTACACAGTCCTGTTGGACTAATCTTGACATTTTTGAAGGTCTTTATGTTTAACAACTAGGATAGAGGATTACAAGCAATTAGACGAGTGAGCAGACAGATTTGAGACATTATTAGTTGCATGCTACCAAAGACATATGTAGTCAAAGTAATAAAGCATGAAGGGGGTAAGACCCATGATGGCCCAATGCTCACAGATGTAGAGTCACAGTAGGAACCATCATCATGCAAGCATTTCCAAAGCACCCATAACAATATAAGTATTTAGGTGCTGAGTAAAGTTACTAGTTAGTGCAGCATAAAAGAGTTTGCACTCCCAGGAAAGTAACACTGATCATACAAGAACTGCAAGAAGAAGAGTGACAGACTATATACAGGATATATACCGTATGAATAATTGCCTCCAAAAAGGACTAAAACAAAGAGATGGAAGAGGATGGCAAAGTAAATTTTTTTTTTTTTTCACGACAGCAGCCAGATGACTCTCAAATGGTTGAATTGAACAGCTCTAATAGAACAATGTCATTCAAACCCAACAGTCAGTGCACAGGGAATGATATCGCTGAGTCGTTACCAGTATCTTGGCAAGTGAATATGAAGGATCATGGCGTTAAAGACTAGCATTTCTAATGAGTGCTTTATTCCTTTTCAGCAAATACTCCATTTCCAAAGGAACCGCAGTATAAGAATAGGGAACTGAATCAACTTGCATTTTGGGCTTGTACAAGCCAGCAGCCTTTAGCTTGGTCACAGGAAGATCAAGCAGACATTCCTTTCTACATTGTCACCAGCCAGCTCTCGACATTGCTATTTCAATGACTCTCACCTCTGTGTCCATTAGTCTCATTAATACTCAGCATTTGCATTGTGAAATGGATTCTAGTCCCCACTTGTAAGGGGACAATTGCCTGTACACCATCAATGTCACAGCCTAGGTTCCAGATTCAGCAGACAGCTTCAGCACATGCTTAATTTCAAACACAGACATACTACCTATTCAACTCTGTATGACAGGAGTGTGTGTTCAACCTGCAGTATGGGGCAAGGAGGCAGCAGATGGGAAATTGGCACAGCAGGGACTGACACAGCATGGTTAGCTACATGCTTTTTTGGTTATTTATACCTGTAGTGATGAGTGGAGAGGGAAGAAGGGAGAATGGGGGAAGCAGGTATGGAAACAGCAGGAGGAGGAAAGGAATGAAATCAACACATCACATGTCAAGGCAGAAGGAATGAGAAAAGTTCCCTAGAGAGACGGATTCTCCAGTCAGGTTTGGGGCTTTTGGGGAATGGATGCTGACCTCGTGCCATGTAAAGGCATGCTCCCTAGCCAAGGCAGTGTAGGCTGAATGTTGACATCACTGTTGATAGTTCACCTGCTTTCAGAATCAAAAAGCACTTCTTGCTCTTCCTCATGTAAAGCGGGGATTAGTAGTGCAGAAGTTAACTCAGACAGATAGGGAGGACTTCTCTCTCAGGGTTAAGAAAGCAAGCAATATCCCACTGTGCTAGCCTATAGCCTTTTGACTCCTGGCAGATGCTGAGCATTGTCTTCTGTAGGGCTTTTCTGGTGGGGCTGATCCATGCTGGAGGTAAGAGAGTAGCCTGCCTCTGTGTTATGCTTGTGGCCCAAGAAAAAAGTCCCACCAAAGTAGTGCCTTCTCCATGCCAAGGCCTGTGTGTCAAATACCAGGAGCAAAAATTAATGCAAAGAACCTGCAACCTACATAAGCAATGGGCGGGAGAAGGGGGAAAAGCACGGGGAGTACAACAGACCCCTTCACAGTCATGTCACTGATTGAGGTGAAGAAAGGAACTGAACCAAGGACAGTAGTCTGCAATTTAACACTCTCCCTGCTAGATCAGGATGGGCATCTTTGACAGACCCTTGCCAGGAGCTTATTTGCAAGGTACTTCACCACTGACTCCTAAAGCCCTTGGGAGTATGCTGAGTACACTTTGGAGAGCCCTGGCTGGTGCCTATTCTCTGGCTGAAACGAGCCCTGATAAAGAGCAATTCTGGTGGCCAAAAATACTGCAGTGATTTTCAAGCAGACTACAAGCTAATCCTCAGGATCATGATTAACATGTTTATTTTGTTCAGTTAAACAGATTTTAATGTCCAGGGCTGGGTGTAAGCATTGCTAAGAACACAGTCACTAAGCTGCCAGCTTTGGTTGCCTTTGGTGGTCAAGATGGACACCCCTGACTCTATAATAACCCTGAGCTTCTAGAGTGGGGAGGTGAGTTTCTTTCCCTTTATTTTTTTTCTTTAAACTTATTCATTTATTTCATTTTCCACACCTACAAGCTGCTCTGGTCTGCCATTGAGCAGTCTTCCCAAATATAAGACCATTGTTCTTTTTAATTAGTCACTTATAGTCCTAGATTTAGCGAATATATTTTCCCTTTCGTTGCTTATCTGTCCTCTCTTGTGCTGTACCTTCAACATTGTCCTTTCGCATTGTCCTCTGGGCTTTATGTGTTTATCCAGCCCCATCACATCAACAGCTGAGTGACTCAAGGGTTACAGGCTCAAGGAATGATATAGGCAGAACCAACCCTGCCTTGGGGCCTGAAGATAGGTTAGACAAGCTATGGGTGGCTCCATGTTTTATGATTTCATGCCTTATCCTCCCAAACAGAAATGAAGGAATATATTCCAAATAAACAGAAAAGTCAACTGAAAACTAAGTTTTAAGGGGTTTTGAATAAGACAGAAATTTGGTCAATGTCCAGAATACTTTCTGTGAAAATAAGAGAGAAAGGTGCTTTTGAAATACAGAAAATGGGTGGAACATTTCCTTGTTTCAAAATGGCATGTTTTTTCTTTTAAACTGAAAGGAAAGGACTGGACTAACCACTGAAGAGCGGTTCTCTAAAATTCAGGAAATCTTGGCAGTACTTCTGCCTCTGCTTCTCCCTTGTATGTTTTTCTCTTAAAAAAAACCCCAAACCTTCATCTTTCATTTCTTCTGTTTCCCTAGACTATCATCTCTCTTAGATGACAGAGTTTCTGGAGCAGGGAGCACATTACATGTTCACACTGTCCTCAGCAATTTTGAACCTAGGAGTCGCTGAAATGTCTGTTTAGGGATAAGACTCCATGTTGATGTAAACACAGAAACTGCACAAGAAGGCAAGTCTAATGAGATGGATGTCTTCAGTCCCTGCTCTATGCAGACTTTTTGTGTGATGGTGGACAGAAACTGGGCTTTAGTTTATAAGAGCACAGCACCATGGCTCTTCAGCACAACCAGGAATGTCCACACTGTCTGCCTGTTATCCTGTATGCTGGGTGTGATCTGGGGTAAGCCAAAAGTCTTACCAGGCAGAGAAACTCCTGCACAGACCAGAAGACTGGTCAACAGCTGTGGTCTGTTTACCTCGATACAGCCGGCTGAAGTCTGTATACTGAAATTTTGAGCCCACACTCAAGAGGTTCAAGTGCCCCTGATCAGCAAGGGCAACAGTCCTGTTGCAGACAATGTCACCAAAGGGCTACATGCACTCAAACCATAGTATATTGACTCCATGATAATAAATCAGTTAAATGAATATCTGAGTAGATAGGTTTTCATTAATCAAGCATATGACTTGGAGAACAAACAGCCATTGAATACATGTAGACAAGCCTGGAAGAGTGCAGCTGTTAACATAGCATACTACATTATCACCACATATTTAGATTGGTTTTAAGAGAAATTTAAGTAAGGCATTCTCCATTTGTCATTTTCCCTCTGGTGAATTCAGCTACCAACATTGATTTCTTTTTTATTTTTAATCTGAAAACTTGGCTATTAACTTTTCAAAACTTATTAATCTGTTTTCACTCCATTGGTAGCAGCTTCCCCCCACCTTCTACTTAGCTTGTTAAAAATCAGAGTTGATTAAATATGACACAACAGTAAAATATTACATAAGCACATGAGAAAATTTTTATTTCATTACTGGCACAAAGTGAGTCATCTTGAATATGACACTGGCTTTGGCTCCATTTTCTCTCACTTTTTAGCTCTGGTTTTATATTTAATCACAGCTTTTTTCTCCCTTTCTTTGCGCATATGATTTTGTTTTTCAAATCCACAGCAGAACGATCCAACTTTGTTCTCATGCTATTAATTAACACCATGCTCTAGTTTCCAACATACTAAATGATGAATAAGGTTAAATTCCAGACAACGTTCTGTACATTGCCATCAATTAACAATTTTCGAGGCAGCGCTTCATTAATAAACATTGATCAGCAGAGCCCTTGTGTGGAGTGCATTGGAGCTGAGAATTTGTACCAGAGCTTCTTTAATATGTGTGCTGGAGTGTGTGGTGTGGATGAGCATGTGCACAAGCGTGTATGTGTGTGTGTGTGTGAAAAAAAAATCAATGCAATATCCTAGGAAACTCATCAGCACATCATCTCCTTAAAGGTTAATTAAGAACTTGAGGAAGAACAGAGGGGCTGAAGCAGAGGTGATGGACATCCGTGTCTCTCCAGATCATTAAGTACTAATTAGGTTTGGAAAGTCTATTGAGCTTCCTTGGTCTCATCAAGCCATGTGATGGTCCCTGGATACCTCAGTGTGAAATGCCATCAGCACTATATCTCCCTTTATGAACAGGATGCACTTCAATCTCAGGTGTGCCTGCTGTCTCTCACACTGTGTGTGTATGCCTCTTTAGGTATGTGTCTGATTAAGCTATTTTATACACTGCATAAAAACTATGTGGAGAATACAGACTGTTTCAGAATCATGCGTAATGCAGTATTTTTGCTGGAAGGTTAATGAGGCCAAAAAAATGGTAAAAATAATAAAAGCAAGAGAAGTTCCTGGAAGGTATAAATTCGGACCGAGCAGGGGAAAAACTTAAAATTCCATATGAACCCCCTTGCTGTGCCAGAAGTTCACTTAGGGAGGACTTCCAAACTGGATTCCCCTTATGTTTCCTGAGCTCAAGATGGAGGTGCAGCAAGACAGGACCTCCACAGCAAAGTTATCAGAGCAAGACCCCACCATGCAGATTCAAAGAGACCATAATATGTATTTTGTTAGTTACCTCTTTGAAAACTTTTAGCAAGAAGTGCTGCACTGCTAAATCCTAGAAGAAGCGGTGACAGTTTTTTAGAAATGGCTTCTGTAGAAGGTGAGATGCTGCTTTTAACTTAATTTCCTAGCTTTTCCGTATTTCCCAGTCTACGGGTCTTACAGGGACAGAGTTTTCTCAGGTTGTTTCCTTTAAATTGAATTGGAAATACAAATTTAGATGCTCAGTTATGGACAAGGATCTAGCAAGCAATCCAATCTGTGCCTGAAAGAAATCTTTGAGATGCCCAGGGACTGAGTCAGCTCTCAATGTTAATGTACAAAGTAATTCAAACCAGATGCCGGTGACCAGATAGGTTCTTCTGGCATCCAGCCTTGATGGTGCTGTTAGAAAAAAAGCATAGCTGGCTCTGTTATGAGGGTTCCCTGAACTTGGTACCTCAATAATATTTGTTGATTCTAGCTTTTAGGCAGTCTTAAACTAAGGGGATGGCATAAAGCTGCTTGAAGGGAAAGGAAGAATGGGCCTGGTAACACTTCGGTATTGTCAGTCCTGTGATCCTCATTCGGGAATATGCAAGAAAGAGCTTATATAGAAAGAGCTAACCCACACCCAGTAACAGATCTATTCCTTTTCTCAGGATTGAGAGAAGAATAATGTACCTTAAGATGCTAGCACTCATTTAACAAAATGATACTGGAAAGGATTCTCCTCTGAGCTGGCATTTTCAAGGAACACTTGGTATACGGGAGGATGTTGACACTGAGGATAGTTGCTATCGCCTTTTTGAGCCCCATTGAACTTTGACTTTGATTGCACTCGATGGAATGGAAGTAAATGGTTCACTGGCTCAAACTGTTGCCCTGCCGATACTGTGCTATTAACATTTCGGTTATTAAGAGCAAATCCAGTTGCATTAGCAGTGTCACAGGGGTGAAGGGAGAAGCCTGGGAATCACCAGGATGTGGGTTCCTTAGGAGGCTTCTTGTATTAAAATCAGCTGCCTCCCACTCCCACCACTTCTGCCACCCAGTTTTCAGAAGGAGATGGCTGAATTGAAAAGCTACTGATAATGTTGCAGCCTGCACGTCTGCTCCAGAATATCAAGGACCCCTTGATAAACCCACTGCAATGCCTGGAGCACTTCATCTGCAGGCGACTTTCTCTCTGCAATATGGAGAGGATTGCCACTAATCCTGGCGCATTACTGTTCACTTGACAGAAGTCGCCTGAAACAACTTGTGTCTGTTCTTGTCCTGATTTGCTGTCGCTATTTATTAAGAGCACTGTGTTTAAAATGGCACACAATGTAGCCTGCAGATAACATCTTAAGCTTCCTGTCTATACTAACAAAAAAACAAACACCCCCTCCCGAGAAAATCTCCTCCAAACATTGTCACTCCCCACTTTGCTCAGCCATGTCACCACTGCTGCTTCCTCCCAAAGAGGTCCCTGTGAGAGCAGTGGTGGTAGCAAGAGGCATCTTGTCTCTGGTTTTACTGATAACCATTCATTTAACCATTAACATTTAACCATTGTAAAATAATGTTAAAAACTGAAGTTTAAGGCCACATGGTGACATAAAATGAAATATTAACCACTCAAGCTCTATTTTCATTACTTGAGTAGAATAAGGGTGTTAAACTGACAGCATCTGCGGTCTTCTATTGACCAATGAGACCTTCGCGTTTCTCGCCTTTCTGGCATAATTGAACATTAACCTCCAAGGATGTAAAGATGTAACAGCTTCTCTGAACATTCAACCTTAACCATTGTGCTTAGAAGACTCACTGTTGAAGGCTGAATATGGTGATGTGGGCATTTATTTACCAAGGAAGAATGTGGTTTAACTCAATCAATTTTCTATTTTCCAGTAAGGGCCCTACAATATTTCCAACTGGGTTAATTACAACTCTTCCTCCTAGCTTTTGAGATCTCTTCATTTCAATATCTTCACAGACCAAGAAACGTTATCAGTTTGAGTAGCAGAAGACAGTTCTCAATCACACCGGCAAGGAGAATCTGCTTTTCTGTGTCTCCTACACAAAAACTATGGTTCTTCTGCCAATTCAACTCAAAACTATCATACAGAAAAATAAGTCTGGGAGGAGATGGATAATCAGATTTTTTTAAATAAAGAAAGTATTAGAGAACCTAAATGAAATCCCTTTGTGCTTCCTTTACTAGCCCTTGAAAATTTTATCTTGCTAAGCTGGTATTTCCCTGTTAGCGGAGGAAATTTTCAGACCTATCTGGTCTTTAAAGACCTATTTCTTCTACCTTTGGATGGATAGTACACTTAAGAATTTAGCATCAAGCAAGCTTTTTCTTGTTCTTTTTTGCTCCCGGCACACTGGTCTCATGAAAAATCTCATCATTTATGCGTGTGAAGGATGTGTGTGCATGTGTGAGGGTATGCATATGTATCAGTCTAGCATATTTTAAGTCATTTTATATACATATGTATATATATATACATATTTGTGGAGAGGACATGTATGTGTGAAAAGGGAATACTGCCATATCTGTTCTGGGTGTTTGTGTACTTCAGGCAGTGTGCACATAGAGAATGGTGTGAGTTAAAGAAGGTTTATATTGTGGTAACGGCCCTAGACAGCAAAAGGAGTAACTCTTCTGATCTCAGTAATGCACTGGAAGACAAATCCATGGAATGTCTTTCCATCTGTCTTAAAAATAAAGGACAAGTTTTTAAAGCAAGGCCCCGTACATCAACCTAGTCTGTGCAGCATCCTCACATTTGTCTGGGACAAGCAATATTAGGTATGGCAGACAGCAACAGCGCTTTCAAATGAGGGACAGATGGCTGTCCAAGACTGACACTGTAGGTGTCCAAGACTTTTAATTCGGTTTCATTCAGTGGACATTTTGCTCCCCAGTCCCTTGCCACCGCTGTCAAACTTTTCCAGAAGCAAGAAAAAGTGCGAGGACAATGTGATAGAATTACAGAAGGTGGTAGAGCCATGTGTTAATCCCTCAGGGAAATTAGTCCATTAGACAACACCCTGATTTACAAACTAGATCTCTGGGAAACAGGTGTGTGTACTGGGGGTGTGAGTGTATGTATAGGGTTTGCGTTGCAAGGTTTTGGTAGCAGGAGGTAGCTACAGGGGTGGCTTCTGTGAGAAGTTGCTAGAAGCTTCCCCCTCTCTAACAGAGCCAATGCCAGCTGGCTCCAAGATGGACCTGCTGGTGGCCAAGGCCAAGCCCATCAGAAACAGTGATAGCATCTCTGGGATAACACGTTTAAGGAGGAGGAAAAGTTGCAATGGCAATTGCAGCCAGAGAAAGGAGTGGAAATGTGTGAGAGAAGCAACTCTGCAGACACCACGGTCAGTGGAGAAGGAGGGGCAGGAGGTGCTGCAGGCGCTGGAGCAGATTCCCCGGCAGCCCATGGTGCAGGCCATGGTGAGGCAGGCTGTGCCCCTGCGGCACATGGAGGGCCATGGTGGAGCAGATCTCCACCTGCAGCCCCTATAGGACCCCACGACGGAGGGGGTAGATGCTTGAAGGAGGCTGTGACCTTGTGGGCAGCCCATGCTGCAGCAGGCTCCTGGCAGGACCCGTGGCCCCGTGGAGAGAGAAGCCCATGCTGGAGCAGGTTTGCTGGCAGGGCTGTGACCCCACGGGAGGGACCCACACTGGAGCAGGTCATGAAGAACTGCAGCCTATGGGAAGGACTCATGATGGAGGGGTTCATGAGGGACTGTCTGCCGTGGGAAGGACCCCACGCTGGAGCAGGGGCAGAGTGTGAGGAGGCCTCACCGCCTGAGGAGGAAGGGGCGTCAGGGACAGCGTGTGATGAGCTGACTGCAGTCCCCATTTCCTGTGCCCCTGTGCTGCTCAGGGGGAGGAGGGAGAGAAATCGGGAAGAAGCAAAGGGTGCGGGGAGAAGTGCTTTAAGATTTGGTTTTATTTCTCATAACCCTACTCTGATTTGATTGCTAATAAATTAAACTAATTTCCCCAAGTCGAGTCTGTTTTGCCCGTGACAGTAATTTGTGAGTGATTTCTCCCTGTCCTTATCTCGACCTACAAGCCTTTCATCATATTTTCTGCCCAGCTGAGTCAGAGTGATAGAGTGGCTTTGGTGGGCACCTGGTGTCCAGCCAGGATGAACCCATCACAGTGTACCTGTAGGGTAGTGATGGAAAGCTGTGCATGCAGGGGAGGGGACGACATAGCAGAGGACTAGCTAGTGAGCTTTAGGGTGGGAAGTGGAGAAATTAACAGCTAGATCCTGATGAGATATAACAGGGTGTCCAAAAGACACACTGCCTGCCATAAACCAGCCTTCTATTAGTTTCATTTGAAAACCTTAGCTCAGAGAGGGACACAAGTTCTCTGGCACCACAGAGCCTCATCTATCAATATCCTTGTAGGAATCAGTGGGACAAGATGGAGAAGAATAGAGTAAAGGCTCTCTTGTCCTTTTGTTTATTTTTCCATTCCTGCAAAGCGTGCAGTGCTTGGAAGCTTTAAGCATTTAAAGTCACAGGTAGGGATGTCCTTGCCAGCACAAGGCAAAGTCCTTGGTAAGCCTAGCTCTGGTCTTAGGAGTGGAAGATGCACTGTATTGCTTTTGTGCAGTGCTCACCTTTCCTTGTAATGGTCCTTCAGAGAATGCAAACCTGCCTGCAGCTCAGTATTTCAGAAGCCCTCTGTGACAACAGCTATATTTCAGCTTGCCTAATGAAAGTTCAGGGACAGACTTAACCTAAGCAACATTTCTCTCACCTGGTTCTAGGCACCAAATATTGGTAGGTACTGCATAACCCTTGTGGAGTTACTCAGAGGTGGAAAGGGACAGGGAGACTCTGCCTTGCCTGGGCAGCCACGGTGTTTACAGAAAAAACTTTATGTGAACTCTGAAGACCATGAAACTTCACTTCCTAAGTCTTTGTACCACAAGCCCTGAATCCATTTGGATTTTCTGGTGTCTAATGAGGAGCATGCTCCAGCATGGCCCCTCTTTCTGTGTAAGCGTGGTGCTCGGAACCACATATTACAGGGTATTCCTCTGTGTCAGCTCTCAACAGCATCTTCTTTGGGAAGAAGGGTATCTGGGCTGAGAGGAAAAAGGCGCTTGCTTTATGTATCTGCTCACTTCGTGAGAGATATTGGCATTGTGAGATATGATTCTCCAGACCAGGACTACCAGGGACAAAATTTGTGGTGCTACAGGTTTATAATCTGCATGGGCTATAGACCTAAATCACTGTATGCATCCACTCTCCCCGAGGAGAGAGAAAGGAAGAGTGAAGGAATCATAGCTTGATACGTGGAAATTTTGATTATTTTCAAGGAGGTATTCACAAAAAGTATTTTTCCAACTTTTAGCTCTCTCCAGAAATCACGAAATATCAAAAGAATTTCAAAAGCATCTTACTAAGGATGCGGGTTTTTTTAAAAGATATTTTACATTAAAAAGAATGTTACAAATGTTCACTTTTGACCATCTTTTGGGCATAGTTTACATCAAATCACAAGTCTTGGATATCAACAGAATGACATGAATAAATATGCAGTTTTCTTTGCATTCCCTAAGAACGTATTTCCTCATCCTGGCTGTTGGGGATGCTGAGCTGTCCTGCTTCTCCAGACACAGGCAATGCTGCAGGGGTATATTCCCACACATACAACCAAAATGCAAAACATCCTTCGAGAATTGTTCAGGGAAATTGCATGTAGCATTTTGACAAGGCATGTTCTTTACACTGCAGTTGAACTAACTCAACTTTACATCAGCAGTTTGTTCATGATCTCTGCAATTTTTATTTTATTTATTGGATGAAAGGAGTCATAATTTGGCCAAATTTGAAAGTTCATAAGCTTTTCGGTTTTCTGCACTAGAAACAAAACCTCCCAAGCCTTATCTGTTTTGCCTGTCTTTAGCTGAGGTGAATAGCCTGATACAAATTTTTGTAAATATACTTCAGCTGGTCTCTAAGAGGTACTCCGCACTGCAGAGGAATGAGTCACATTGTTGCTTTCACTTTTACACTGGGGATACTGCTCCTGCCAGGATCTTGCCATTTACTTGGAGAACTAGTCAGCGCTCCTTTTGTATTCCAGATTGTCATCCTTCTCTTCCCTTTTCCCCTTCCTCCACCCTCTGGGAGCTGCAGGACAGCATCTTTCTACTGTCCTATGGAGACAGACTGCTGGTAAGTCATGTTGCCTGATCCCCAGTGAAGGAAGGAAAACAAAACCCCAGCAAAACAAAACCTGTTCCCATTCACACCCCAGATCCTGAATACGGTTCCTTTGTGCCAGCTGCACCATCATACTACTGCATTCTACCTTGCCATGAATTTTTTGGTGGAAAGCTGCCTATCCAATCCGTGAGCACTGTTGGAACAGCCCAATTTTACAAGCATAAAGTATTATGATTGCATTGATTTCCATCATAAATCATATTTTCCATCCTCTGTCTCTCTTCCCTTGCACTGACTGAATTAAGCCTTGGTGTTTTCTTTAGCTGCTGCCAGAGCTGAGGCTTGAGATGATATTAGGGTAATGATGATAAATTTTACCCTCAAGCCAAACCATTTCCACATTACAGATAATGTTTTTTTCCAAATAAGTTCTGTTATTGGAATCCAGGACCCACCACATCTGCAGGCTCCAAGGCTGCCTCAACACAGGCTCTTTGCTGTAATGGGTTTATAGATTTGAAAATTTGCTCTAAACAAATAAATGAAAGAATGAATGAAGGAATGGAGAGGGAGACTCTAACCAGAAGGAAGAGAAAAAGAAGAGAAGGAAGGGGGGAGGGGGAGGAGAAAGGAAGGCAACAAAAAATAAGGAAAAAAGAAATAGAACAATAGGGTAAAAGTAAATAAGGAGAAAAATGAGATAACGCACACAGCAAAGTACTATCCAGCCCGCTGATAGCTGTGTGTGTCTCTGGAAGGAGCAAAGCTGGCCCTACAGACAACAGGAGTGCCACACAAGCACACAGATCCACAGCTATGAGTTTCAGATTTCACTTCTGCCTTCTTAAAAGACCTTGCATCTTGTCTCAAAAAGGCCTCGGATAGACTAATGTAATATTCCTGCAAAATCTCAGCTGTCCCCACATTGGACTAGGATGAAAGTGAGCTAAGCCTGACCCAATATTAGTATCTGTACTATGGCCTCAGTATCAAGTGGTGTCTTACTGGTCTAAGGTTATTCTCTTTTTTCTGAAGTTACTGCAAAGCAGGTCATCTTCCACCTTTTATCTGAGGGGAATTCAGTCTGTGTAATCAGGCCTGAAGGACAGTGTCTCATGCTCAGCAGAGTATGGATTCTGGGCATAGTGACCTTCAGTATGGCAGTTGACGGAGGCCAAATCCATTACTTACTTGTTCTTCTGCCACTATAAAGGGAAGCAGTTCACCACGTCACTGTGGCATCTTACAGGGCTAACCTTGTATAACCTTGTGTCCCTGACTGGTGCTCCATCCGTGATTTCGAGCACGGCTCAATAAATCCTGTGCTCCCTGTGTGGCTTGTAAACACCTAAGTCCCTCCCTGCTCTGCTCCTCACATTCACCAGACCATACCTGCCTGAGTGTTTTTTTGCTTATTACCTTACTGAGTGACTGAAGTCCCCCATGGGGGAGCACAGGCAGAGATGTCTGCTTCAGCAGTAAGCAGCCCTCGGAATTCAGGCTGCCTCAGAGCAACACAGGACTTCTGAGGAGCTCTGCTTGGGGAAATCACAGACACTCCCATGGAAGAAAGCACACCTTGATTCCTGCTCTATTTTTCTCATGGTTTGCCCTGCCAGGTGAGACTTTCTGAAGAAGCTGCTTGGCATCTGCCACTATTTGTGCCTGCAGAGGAGGAACAGTTTCAGATCCTTGGTTCATCTTGAGCTGTAAAATTACATCTCGTTAGATTACACTGTGACAGTGGAACTCATCTGAAGGAAAGCAAGTATCCGTGACACAGATGTCTCCATCAGAGAGCCACTTCAGACTCCCTTTAGAGTCAATGGAGGCAAACACGCAGTCCTAACTGTGATTTGTCTTATCTTATGGTGGACATCTAAGTAAGTCAGGTGAATCCCCCACTAGCTCTAAAGGGAGTTTGGGGTGACTTGCTTAGATCTAACAGCCTACATCTGAGATCAGATGACTTGCATGCATCTGTACCTTACTTCTTACTGGACCAGCTGCTTACAAAGAGACAACTGGCTTCTGCTGCATTTGTGTGGCTTACATAAGCATCCCCAGCATGATTCGAGCTGGCAAATAATACTACTGCACAATGAAATAGGTGTACTGCACAGAAGAAGCAAAGAGGTGTCTATCATAGGAAAATTAATTTAATCACAGTGCTGGAATATGAAATGAAGGTGAAGAAAAACTGAATCCCACGTGGTTTGCTAAAGATATTCCTTGTGCTCTAAAAGGAGGCATGATCTCACAGACAAAGGCTGACTTAGTATGACAAGCCTCCGGGCTAAATTCTCCTGAAATGGACAGAGTAGACCCCATGGTTTTAAGCTCCAGAGAGGTGTGGTGTCGCAGCAACCTGCAGACTTTGCCTCTTAGTCCTGCCACAAGTTGATGGGTCTTCAAATTTTACCCCAAAAGCTCTTCTCTCTGAAGCCACATGAGTCTAATGACCTAAGGGGAAATGTCAGACTCAAGATTTTTGTCATAGCATTCTGAGTCTGCACAGACATTTGAGTAGTCTGGACTTTACTCTCAGTAGAAGCAAAGCCAGTGATGTTGGCTCTAAGACAAAGCCTCTCCTGAGGTGTCTGGTATCTGATGCCACAGCTCCAGCAGTAGACTAAATAGGTCTGGGCACGGGTTTAGGCACTGCACTGAGAGCACCCAACCAGTTTTATTGTTAGCTTGATCCTTGGCATGATTTTAGTCAATGCCAACTAGTGCTCTCCCACACAATGCTTTGATATGGGTGATAGCTCAGACTGGGAATGGTTCCAGATGAAGTCTGGATGAGGCTGCTCTGTTTTGGTAGGCAGGAGTTTAGCCACATGGATGAGCTCTGTTCTGTGCCACTTGCCCTTGGGTCCAGACAACAGGTCCTGGCCTGTTTGATTTAGCCATGTAGCTGCCACTTTACTAATCCTGTCCAGTTAAGCCAGCTATCCTGCAACCTCTTTTCTTCATACTCCAGGTTTGAGAAAAACAGAGGAATATCTGATACCCTGATTCACATTTCTTCCTCGGAGTTATTGTTCTTCTCAGCCCTAAGCCAGAAGCCCTTGCTGCAACAAGCTTGGGCAATGTTAAAATACAACCTGATGCAGATGGTAGGGGCCAGCTTTAATTCTGGCCAATGTATTTACAGCAGAGAGAACAGAAAAAAAATGGACCTGCAGATAGGTAAGCAGGTGGCAGGCAGTTTATTTCATTGGCAGTGCTGAAGTGCCTGCTTCACAGGATGCTAAATGCAGTAAGTGGGGAGGAGAACAAATTTAAGAGGGAAGAAGGAGAGGGTGAAGCAGTCAGTGCTCTTCAGGGTATGAAGGGAACATTCTGCACTTCCAGAGCAGTCTCAAATAAGGAAAACACCTTCAGAATGCTGCCTTTGCAGGGTCCATGTCTTTATTATTCATATAAACCCCTGAAGTGGTGCTCTCTTTGAGGACATGAGTCATCTGGGAAAGGCAGCGGCCCTACCACAGCCCTGCTGCAAGTCTGGGTTGGCACAGACAGCGCATCCTTGGCTAAGTGTGTCAGATGTTATATCCTCGCTCACCTGGATGAATCCAGTTGGGATCAATCTGACTCAATCTGACTGTCTGGAAATCCTACTAGCACCCTACAATAAAAACCTACCCGATATCCTGCTGCTGCAGCCAGGCCCATCAGAAATCTATGCTGTCCTCCATCATTCCTCAAGACTAACTGCTTCCTGGTAGTGCTGACTAACCAAATTAGAACACCAGTTTGAATCTATATTCCTAGTATCAAGTCCAAAACTCTCTGAGAAGGCAGCAGGATGCCAACACATAAGGCAGGGCTAAGTGATACTTTTTCCTCTATCCCTTTCTATCCCACAGTTTAAAAAATTAGCAAAGGCTTTATGCATGTTCTCTAACCTGTGGAGTGCCTCCTTTTTTGCCATGCTCATTGCAGGAAAGGAGGAACCAAAACTGAAATATAGAATTTAAGTGCAGTAATGCACAGCTTACAACGCAGGAGTCCTTTCAATGAATGGATTGACTGCACAGGAGATCACCAAGGTGGAAAATGCAGTCAGAGAACTGCATGACAGCTGATGCTGTAGCTGTGCAAACACAAGCAGCCATAAAGGCAAGCAGCACAAAACCACGCACTTGCAGGTAGCAGAAACAACAACCTTAAGGCACTCAGGAAGAGTCTGGAGCCAAATATTCAGAAGCTTAATATTAACTGCACAGTTCTCCCTCCTTTGCCTTCACAAACTGACCAAAAATAAAGGCACCATTTTTGCATTGCCTAGTAAGTCTGCAGTAGCAAAGGCAGGAGTGTGATCACCTTTCCTAGGACCTCACGGACAAGGTACCTAAGAGGAGAAACTCACTCTTGCGTTTACTAACAACCAGTATTGCTGCTGGCAGGGACACTACAGGGAGAAGGATTAGATAAAGCACAGAGAACAACCTAATCTTCCAACTTGTAAAGGATCATTTATAACCCAGTGCAATGGAGTATTTATAGTTATTGTGGCTGTACCAGGCAGCTTCAGTCTGCTGGTGATGCTAGCCTTGGTTTTGAATGAAAAGAAATACTAAACTAGATTTGGACTGGTATTGGATGGTATTTTATTTTATTCCATTTGAACAGTGTTTTGGTTTATCTTGCGTTTAATTTGAAGGATTTAGCAGTTTCCCAATAAATCCCATAGTAAGATCTACATGAGAAACGCAATTAAAAAAACCCCAACCCAACAACAACAAAACCCTTTCTTTTGCTGCTGCTGATAACAAGGCCTATTACTTCCCAGACTATGTTTGGTTTCAACACAGTATAATCTCTCAGCTGCAAACAAGAGAGCCAGACAGCTCTGACTAGAGCTACCCTATAAATGATTTTGTCCTTGATGTTTGCTCTCACTGGAGAGGTGCCAAACTCCTTGACATGTGTTTAGGTACAGGTGGTACATAGGCTTTTTGTCTGGTTCATAGGTAATTCACAGGTAGTTTCCTAGGGAAAGTCAGGTTTGCACCCAATAAGACAACAACTGTTGCAAAAAACCCTCTGTGTCCTGAGGTTAATGCTTCACCATCAGGCTCATAACATTTTTTCCCATTTAGATACAGCGGATGATGTCCCCCGTTTTGTGGTCTTTTTTGCAGCAAAGAACCTAACCTGGGCAGTAAAGCATTGCATTAGGGCTTATCAACATGTAGCACACAGGGAACCACACCAATACTTCACTGTTGCCTTCCCCAAGCTCTTGCTTTCTCTCTTGACCTGCCCCAAAGCTGACATAGGCTGACAGCAGTCTGGAGCTCCTTGGACACCCAAAATGAGTGAGAATGTCTCAGTTTAAACTAATGGGTATGGACTGGTCATGATTAAATTTAGGCTAGGAATGAAGAGGAGACGGAGATGTGGAAAAGCCTTCCAAAACAGAACAAAGAACAGGAGTGATCTGAACAAACCAGACGCCTATAACTGAGCCAGGCTCCTTCTACCCAGTGGAGAGAATTAAGCATCGCTTATGAATCATCTCACTCTAACAAGGCATCCAAAATAGACCAGATGAATCACAGTCCAGAAACACTTATTTTTCTCCCCTCACTGTAAAAAACAAAGGTAACTATCTGAGACAGAGACATTTACACTGTAGGCAGTTAAAGTCCGGTGAGATGAATTAAAAAAAAAAAAGTAAATAAAAAATAATCAACAACAAAACCCTAACTGTTTTTAGGTGCAACAGAACACTTATGATCTGACACAAATGGATATAATGGAATGAGATGATGCAAGGAGTCCACAGCAGGTCAAATGGGACAATTCTTGCAAGAATCTGTTAATTAAAAACTGCTTTCACGGAAACTGCTCACATCACTGCTATAGAAATCCAGACACTCTCCTTTGAAACTAAGGTGGCACTTCTTGGTCTATGTTGGGATAGTGAAGAACTCTGTCTTAAATTTGAATTTAAGGTCTAAAGGCTACAGGGTTTCTCTTCTCTCTTTAATTAATCTTTTTCCACCCAATACTCCTCTAATTAACAGAGCTGAATCAAGTAGTTGAGTTAAACAAGGAAGAAGTAGAGACTTGTAAGGAGAGTTCTCCTGATACTCTTTTCCTCAGATGTGTCTCAAATGCCACCTTTCAAGACTCCTCTCCCCTTGAATAAAGTCAGCTTTCCACATGGTTATTTTTGCTGCTACTGCTGTCTCAAATCTCATAAAAAACATTGCTTATGGGAGGTTTCACTTGCCAAAACTAATGGAAAATAGTGGTAGGCAATGGAGAGGAAAGATGGAGAAGGTTTTGTGTTCTGGGTACCTCTCTTTATCAAAAGCACAGTGACTGTTTTTAGAAAAACCCCTGTGTGCCTTCAGCACAAGTTGGACCAGGGGTGAAGACAATGGTGGATCCCAGCAGTGCATCCCAGCACATGCACAAGTTAACTGAGCCATAAAGTGGAGCCAGTACACATGGGCCCAAAGGTATTGACACCTTCTGCAACCTAGGATGAAGTCTGGCCTTCCTGTTTTTGCTAGGAGTTAGCAGGATTAAATCACACCTCCAACACTAGTGGGAATTTTTTAGGGTAAGGAAGCTTCTCAGATCTGGCAAGCATATCCTCCTCTTGGTGTCCTTGTGTTTAATCTGACAACAATGAACTCTGGTTCTTGCTTTTAGTTTGGAGTGAGGGGTGAATTTTTGAAACAGTATGAGAAATGTAATGCTGGAGCACCTTCTCCTTAATTCACAAAATGCACCATAATCATACTTAGAGGACCCCTGGGACAAACCTTCCCAGGACACAAGGTTTGAACCTATAGCTGAGTACTTTTGTTCAGTTTGGCCTTATCAGTCGGGTGAACAGATCCTGAAGCCAAGGGCTGGAGTGAAGAGATTTCTTGCCATGTTCATTTCCTCCTCATACTTTTTCTTCACTTTATTGCATATGTAGAATTAACAAAGAAATCTGTGTGTGCTGTCTGGCTCGTCCAGTGTTTCAGATCTTCTGCAGGCTCCTCCACAACCCCTCCATCTTTCACAATGGCTGGCACGTTCTGAGAACAGTTCCTCTCTGACTGCTGCCTGTTTTGGAACCCCCACGATAGCACCAGTCCTGCCACGTACTAGGAAAAATCAAAGACCACCACTTCCATTTCTTCTTCAGAAATGGGATCTCTCTACATTCCCATCTCGCTAAAGAGCTGAATTATCTGAGCTTGATCTTCTGCTAAATAATAATAGATTATTGTTATTGTTATTTTAACATATCATCTGGTACTCCAAGTGATGTGAAAACTGTTTCGGAGAGGTCTGCTGAGGTCAGCTGGATGTAGGTGTTTTCAGAGCACTACTTGGGTCCTTTCACAGTTTAAGTTATTGTATAGGGACAAACCCACCACCCACAGCTATCCTCACCCCTGACACATGGGTAGATGCTCATAACTTGCTCCTCTTCCTTTTCCCTTTCCCTCTTTCCCTCTCCATCGCAGTTTTTACAGGGTAATCACCTCATTTGAGGATTAATGTAACAGACAGACTTCGTGAGTCAAAAAGCCACAAGATGGCATTATAGAGCAATTAAACGAAAATCTCTGCTGGAATCTTGTTTTTCCCCTTGCTGGTGGAGGAGGAATTATGAGCAGTCGAATGGTGCTCGCTGTAAGAGTGGACAGGTGTTTCAGAGCAGCTTCCAACACAGCCACTGTCCCTTCTGTTGATGGTCTCACCTGGTTAACTTTTATTAACATTTCCAAGATTCCAGATTAAAGCCCTTCAGGAAGTGGAGGAGAGTGCATGCCTCTTCATCTAGACTTTGTTACTATAATGTTCCTCTTAATGAACTGCTCTTTTTGTTTTCTTCCCTTATTGATATGTGTATGTGCTTGTGCTTGTGTTAGTTTTGGGAAGGGGCGTGCGGTACATCAGTCTGTTGTCCCTTGACAGAATGGATGCACTATAAAGTGTCTAAGTGCTGCACGTGCTGTAGACATAAGCATGTGCAGTCGTGTTGTGGGTTAGCATGGGGCCTGAAGGATCAAAGGAAAGGGTAAGCGAAGGAGTATGTAGGGTGTGCACACGCATGCATGCTGTGTGAATAATGTACACACATGGCGGTTACATGAAAATCTCAAGGTTACGTGGCTGAGGCACACATGTACACAGTGCGGTGGTACATGTGTACTGTGGCCGTCTGTCTGTGGATTCGCAAACGGTTTCAGTGGAAAATTGTCTTGGGAAACGGTTGTAGGTGCAGCATATATCTTTTGTCGTGCTGTGGCAAGCTACATGGCTATCAAAGCATGCTACGAGTGCGTGGGCACCTCTCATGGCTCGCAGGCTCCGTGAGACAAAGCAGGAGTGTGAGTTATGGTGGGGTGTGAATTATTCTGGCAAATGGTGCCTGCGTGGCCATCCCGGATGCAGCTGTCCTGGCTTGGCTATGTGGCGCAGCAGGTAGCGTGCATGCATCAGCACCTCCGTGTTTTATGTTTCTGTGAAGCGTGTGATTTACACATGCGTGAATGCTGTGGGGGGCACATACAGCTGGTTTTGGACAGCCACAGCCCATTGCAGCATTGAGAGTGCCGAGGGGAAGCAGGTAACATTCCTTCTGATCCTGTGGCACTTGTCAGCACTGAGGAGGAAGAAAAAGGGTGACAAAATCCAACCCCATTGCTCACTTTCCCTGCAGCTCAGCAGAGAATGCAGCACTTGCAGAAACAACTGAGCTGCTCACTAATACCTGATACAGACTAGCTTATTTTTGTAAATAATATAAAGTCACCTTTATTTCACATCGTGCATTGTTACAGGCGAGGCCAAGGAATGCATTAGGGCTGATTCCTCAGAGCATCCTGCAAATGAGGCAGAGCTCAGGCTGAACACACTTCAGAAATCAGCGATTCGAAATAAAAGGTGGGATCACCAGAGCTCTCTGTCATCTCCTTTCTCTTTCTTATGGTCAGGGAGGGTATGTATTTTTCTTAGTGGCTGCTAGTGAACAAAGAGATGCAAAGGTACAAATGTTGCTGTTTTATATGCGGTGCTATTTGAGGGAGTGTGTGAAGAAACTATTTCCCTTTTTATTAGAAGTCATCTTAGTATTGTAATTTTTATTACTCCTACCACTATGATTGTAATTGTTACTATTATTAAATTATTTCTTAGCCAAATTGGCAAAGTGAATCTTTGATTTTTTTCCCTTTTCTTTTTTTTTCAGCTATAAAAGAGCTAATAAGTTGCCACACTGGGGCTCCAAGGAATTGATGCGAGATTATTCCCTCTTGGATTGCTTCCTCAGTGCTTTGTCCAGCTTCATTTTAATATTAGTCATCGTTGTTTCATATTTGCATTGTGGTCCAGTCAGGGAAAATTTTAGCACTGCATTTCCTTAAACATAATGCTCCCAAAAGCTTAAAGGCAGAGAAGAATGCAAGGGTGAGGCTCTCTGTGTACTGAGCTGCTGTTTTTCACAGCAATCCATGCCACAGTGTTGTTCCTTTGCTTTCCTTCTGATGCCTGAACCTCTGTTTTAATGTGCAGCTGCGCACTGGGGCTCAGTCTGTGGAACAGCTCCCTGCTGCCACCGGGCAAGGATGGTCCCCATACCCTGCCAACCTCCCCATGGCCATGTGGTCCTGCCACCCTCCTGTAAATCAGTTTTCGTGCTTGTAAGACACAGAGATGGTTCAACCTGTTAGTCCTGTAAAAAGCTATTACTCCTTTTTTTTTTCTCTTCTAGTTGTCTTGTTAATTTCTGTCAATTCAATGAGCTGACTTTGCCCAGATGAGCAGCAGAGATAAAGCCATGGAGGGTACATAGCATGTGTCCCTGTAGAGGACCCAGCCTCTGCCAGCTTTCAATAGCACTAAGCTGTTGCGCTCAAGCGGTAACACAGAATTTTGCCCATACAGGAAAGATGTAAACATTTTGGGGTGATGTTAGTTCATACAGAAAAGCAGCATGATCTGCCCATCTGCTGTGTGTGCAAGCATGTCCTGCTCTCTCCCTTTCCCCTCAGACTGACTTGAACCTCCTGCCCAACCTCAACCAGACCTGGCAATGTGGCACTGGCTTCTAAGAGATTGGTGTCTGAAATGAGAATAGGTGGCTGAGGTTGAGCAGAGGGAGCAAATCAATGCTCATTTTAAGGGAAAGGCACTGAGACCTCATGTCACAGGCATGAGGGCCCTAGAGAGTCAACACAGAATGGGCAAGGCAAGAGAAGACAGATACTCAAACACAGGGAAAACATATTGCAGGATACCAGAAGACCAAGCTACAATGCAAAAAGCCATAAGGAACTACTGCAGATGGAGTAATTTCTTTAGTCGATGACCCCTCCACCCCAAACACAGGAGGGTCCAGGTCCATATGTGGGGTTCCAGACCCTGTGCTACTACTGTTATTGCTACAGTACTGCTACTGCTGCTGCAAAACGTAGATGTGAAGTAGAGAAACAGAGCAAAAGGGAGATGTGTGGGGAGCTGAGATTCCAGTAAAATGATTCCTCGGCATAAGTAAAAGAGGAAGGCATCTCTAACACTAAGAGCCCAATATCACAGTTATTCATGTGATACGAAGAGACAGCTCTGCACAATGCCTTAGAGAAGAAATCCCCTCCCAGGAACACTCTGAGGTCCTGATTTAGCAGAGACTTAAAAATGCATTTGAGTCTCACTGTCTCCAGTGACGCTTACTTCTGTGGGTACACCATGACTTTCAAAAACTGCACCAGGGCACATAACAGCTTACACCCAAAGTAGACGTAGGCACAACACAATTATGGGCTGTGGATTCAGGCTGCCTGAGAACCTTCTCTTTAGTGGCTATCCTGGCTATCCCTTTGCTACACAAAACATGGGGGGACCTTTCTGGTGTGGCATCATCTGCTTCAGGACGGAAGAGCTTAGCCATTATGAGGATGAAATGATCACCCTTGTATGGGAGATTTCTGCTGAGTCCCTTTCTTGGCTCAAAGGGAGTCAAACTCTACTCTTGGGAAAAGTTCCTTTCTACCAGGCTATAAGCTACACTACAAAAGAGGGGAGAGAGTTGCACTTTCTACCCCCTAACACAGTGAACTTGGTGAGAAAAGACAGAAAGAACGTACGGAGCAGAAAAAAGGGGAGCAACACGGGTATATGTCCACAGCTCAGAGACTAGAGAGCACACCGTTGAGTGGGAAAGTTGATGCACTTGCCTCTTACCCAATTATGGTTTCATGTAAAATAAATCCAGAGATTTATTTTTTTAAAAAAGAGCGAAAGAGAGGCTAGGTTATTCTTCAAGAACGTAACACTGTGGATATGGTTACAATAATAAGAAAGAAATGTTTTATACAATTATTATAGAAGACGGTATGATTAGACAGGCAGCGAAAGATAGAAAGAGGCAGACAGGCTGAAATATAAAAGAAGCAGCCAGAGAGCTAGCTAGCTGTTAGGAAAACTGGGCATTATGAGAAATTATGGCATAAAGCAGTAGTTGTGTAGAACAATAGATTAGGGAGGAAGAACCCTTAGCCTGTTGTTGAGAAGGAAAAGTAGCACAAGTTCAGGATGCAGCGAAGCATCCAAAGGATTGTTGAGTGGGTTAATAATGTCACAGTGACATAATCAAATTAGTAATGCTATCTTGGTGATGTAGTCTAGACTATCAAGGCATTTACCTGGTTACATTGTTCAAAACAGTACCGCTCGCGAGGCAGAACAGTCCAGCTGTCCTCCCCATCCTGCGCAGGCACACGCCATCCCCTCTTACGTAAACCCTCACTGCAGGGAGAGGGGAGTTAATGGGGCAGAAATCACTGCCCGGCTCTCTTCTCCCTGCAGCCTCGCTGGGGCACAATTTCGTGGAGAGCAGCCCCGCAGGCACAGCAGCACAATGCCTTCTCTGAAATAGCTCTGCAAAGCAGTGCTGGCTGCGTGAGAGTGGCATCAGCCTCCAGGCATGGGTAAAACCAAGGTGAGAGTAATGAGCGTCCCTGAAGTCCTTCCTAGAGGGAAAAGATCTGCTTGGGGAAGGATCACAAATTTTATCATGTATCTCCTCCCCTCTGATTCATATCGAGCAGCACAGTCTCGCTAGGGCTGCAACTCTCCTTTTCTTTCCCAACATCCTCTGTGATTCTCTGAGTATCTACTACCGTAGGACTTCCTGCCTGAAAGCAAGGTAACCTGATGGAAAGAGAACTCAGCTAGGATGAATCTAGCTAGCCAGCAGAATAAGATAGGAATAATGGGGTAAGGACTGGTCTTAAATGTTGTGTCGGACTTGAGATGCTCAGAAGATGGAACAAAATAAAATGTATAGGGATTGATGGGTGGCATACAGGTAGAGGGATGGATTCATTTCACAAGATTATACCTACCCAGCCTGGAAATTTGTATAGGGAAGGGAGAAGGGAAGAGAGCTCTTGCAAGGACAGTGATACGTGAGGGGGCACAGGAATATTTTTACAGTTTCAAAGAACTCGTTCTGGCTGATGTTTTGTAAGAATGAATTCCCTCATCTTGCTTTATCAGACTCAGATTAAAATGTGTTTATATTTACATAGTTATCTTTCACAGAGGTGCTTCATTTAAATACATATATGTAGCATACATGTGTATGTATATGTGCACAGGAAAAAGAGAAACAATAGGTATAAGCATCTTTTCTTTAAATTCCCACAACCTAGAAAGGACCGTAAAGGCCACTGATATCTGTGTGAGAAAAGACCTCTCCCCAGCCCCCTCCATCTGCTCTTCTCTTCCAGGACAGCAGGAGGAAAGGCAAAGAAATGCAATTCTCTCCGTTCCACCTCAGTGAGGAAGAAGCAGCACAAAGAGTCCCCGTGTCTGTCGGCAGGACTTGGAGATGGGCACGGGGCTCTCAGGGAAGGAAATAGAAAATAAAATCAAATGAGGCTTAATCCGAAAAGCAAACGTTAGCAGGGACAAAACCACCACAGGGATTTTCATTTCACAAATTGTATTAATCTGGGCAAATAGCGCTTCAGAAACAATAACCATGGTGTTTATGCTCAGTTTCCCCTCCTGACCTTATCTTGCCTCCCTTGCTCCCCTTAATATGGGCCAAACTCTTACCAGTTTGCACCAAAGGTCTCCTCCTTAACACCACAATCATACAAACCTGGAATTTGTGCATGAATCCAATAAGGAAAAGAGATGACTGAAATGTGACTTTGTTGCTTTAGTTTAGCAAGTAGTGGGAGAGACCAGTGGCGCAAGATGACAAAGCAACTGAGCACCCAGATCCCCATGGAGCAGTTCCTGCACTTTCTAGGGGCCCTGTAGGTAGGATTGCGTTATCACGCTCTGCATCTTAGGTCCAAACAAATGCGCAAAGCTGAGCAGGTAGAGGGAGAGTTGGAAAACTAAACCATATGCAAGTGAAACAGAGTAAGCAGGAAAGAGCAAGGAAATAATTATAACCAGGCTTGCAAATCTTCCTACGCTCCTTTTTTGGTCCAGCCAACACACTGGCCACCTGTTTGCCTTGGGAGATGCTTTGCTATAGCTGTAGTCCTTCATTTCAGAAAGGAGATGAGAGGAGAGGATTTTTTTTTCTGGAAGCTGATAGAATCCTCCATTTGCCTGTCTTAGTATTTCTCCTGATCACTTGGCATCTGGACACCTACAAATCCAAGAGTTGTCTATGTACGGCTTTCACCATGAGGAAAAAGAGAGGACAGTGGAATTTTAGTTCTATGGGTGCAGCCAGCACAGTAACAATAAAAGAAAAGTAACATTTTTTACTAAAAAATATTGACACTAAACAATACTGGGAAAAGAGATCTCTGGCTTGTTATGCCACAAAATCTACCAGACCTGCTCATGAGCTGGGGAGGTGGAGGCAATTTTTATTTGCTTAATTTCAAAGCCACTAAAACATCATGGGTTTGAACATTTCAATTCAATCTCTAAAGCTATTGAGTCCATATTCTGATTAAGAGATGCAGTGAATAAAGGAGCAGAAAGTGTGTGGAGGAAGGAGGTAAAGAGCAAAACCTAGAACAGTGAAAAATGAGGCAGAGTGAAAAATACATTGAAACTGTGAAAAAAAAAAGCATTAGAAATGTGGAAAGAGAAAAAAAGTTATAGAAGAAAAAAGCGCTATCTACTGTATCTACCTAACAGTTCCCCCTAATCTTATCTGTCATGCTAATTATCAGATTTAGGTGTTTGTAAGATGGTATGTGTGAGCGCATGTGCGTGGCTTCTGACAATTCACGCATACAACCCACTGATTTCCCCCTTTAGGTAGAGGAAAGGTGGTTTGTTTGTTGGTTTGGGTTTTGTTTTTTTTTTTCCTCAATTGAATCACTGTCAGAATGAGCTGAATTACAGGAAAGATGAGGTTAGGCAGCGCATGTAGCTTTTGAGAAATCCAATAAAAAAAATCCAAAGGATTCCCCAAACCCCAGAACTCCAGGAAATGTGCTAGTTCCTGTGTATTACATTGTTTCCTTCCTAACATATTAATGTCCAATACGCAGCAATATGCAATGGCATGCTCTGCTTTACCTTTTCTTTCTAAGGCTTTCATTCAGCCTGCAGTTCTGTACAATTTTCTGCACCCCCCTGAAGTTGCATTGAGTTTTGCACACACATTCATCCCACCTGCACCCCCAAAATCACTAGTTTTGTCTAAACAGTGCTGTATGTTGTAAATGGGGCTTAGAGCAGGGGAAGGTGTGCAGAGGGGCAGTTGATGTCGGTTTAGCAATGCGTGATGTATGCAACAGCTCAAGTGACAACTACTCATTAGCAGCTAATCTAATCTCTCCTGCTAATCCAATCAGCCTGAGTATCTGGAGTCCTTGCTTCCTAAAGGTGGTCATTTTGCTCTCTTAAATATCCCAGGAAATTAAGTGAGGACTAAGGACAAGCCAAGCTGGCCCAGTGCACTCAGCAGGTTCAGCCCAAGCATCAGGGGCATTGCCTGCAAACTTGCCTTGGATCCACACGACAAAACAGGGACAAGCAGAAAGTCAAGGCATCCCTTACGGTCTCTTTACAATACCACAAACAAGCTTCTCACTAGCTCACTCTGAGAGCTGGGAACCAGAGGCTGGTTGGGGTGAGGAGGGGGAGGGGAAGGAAAGGGTTAACCCACCGTTATCCCCTCCCTGGGGCCCTCACTCCAGCAAATTGCAATCCAGTCCTGAAATTTTTCAGCAGCTGCATCGGTATCATTCCACTCTGCCTTCACTACCTCCTGATCTCTAAACAAGGGCCAGTTGGGCGCAGAAAACATTATGTGGTGTTGTTAATGACTGATATAAACCACCAAAGTGGCATTTTGCAGATGAGAAGAACGAGCAAAAGCCCTGCAAAATCCTCTGCAGTTGGGTTTAAACGAGGGCTGTAACTTCTCACACATGTCCTGCTCCCAGGAAGAAGCTGATTAATCCTGCATATGTTAGGCTGGAATATTGCATTACTAGAAGCAAAGAAACCCCTTAATCATATTGCTGGTTATGCCAGAGGTCTGTTTTCTCTCAAGCGCATCACATTAAGAGCCATCCCTAGGCTACAGCACCATCCCAGGCTGTTTTTCAGGTTGCAGAACTACACACAGGCTTTTTTGTTCTGGTTCTGTTTTAGTGGCTGACTGCCTGGGCTGTGGTTAACCTTCAGATAACCACCAGCATGGAGGAAGTTTTTGAGGGGAGAAGAACATGGGATTTTATCACCTCCCATCTCCAAGAGAAGTATCGATTTGTAAAGAAAAGCTTTGCTCTGAATTTATGTTTGCTACTTCCTCCAAAAGCGGGGGGGTGGAGGAGCTAATGCCATATGCAGGATGGGAAGCGGTGCTCTGTCTCTCTCCTTCTCTACCTTTCTTTTCCACCATGACCTGAAGAAAGATAAGAATTTCACAGGGGGGCTGCTGTCTGCACCTTCAGTCCTTTGTGAGAGCACAGTTCAACCCTGACTAGGTGTGTGCCAGCTGACAGGGCATCCTCCCAACCTCATTCCTTCTGAATGTAGCAAGGCTGGTCATTAACGAGAGGAAGACAGACTCCCTGAGATCGTACTCACGAGATCATACTCACTTGGGAGATATGGAGCCTTGGGAGCCTGTAATTCCTCCCTAGGGCCATTATGGGAGTGGATAGGGAAAGAAAAAACGCTGTCTTGTTGACACAGTCCCTCCCTAGGAAGCCCAGGGGAGCATGTGAGAAATGCAGACATCCTCTGGGATGACACACCATGCACTTGATCTCAGTTCCATCTCCCAAAACACCCATAGGAGACACTTCCCCATGCCAAGGAACAAAGGATTTCCTTCTGATGCCAATGGAAAGTTCTTGTTCTGTGTTTTAGTCAATAGCTGAGGTTCAAATACGCGCCCATGACTGGTCTCCTGTAAAAGCAGGAAAAGCCACACACTTAAAAAATCCCACCCATCCCCAGCTAGGACATTTTCAGAGATCCAACAACCAAATAAAAAAACCCCAATCATCATGGGAAGTCCTGGCAGCAGCTTCAACCATTACAAACACATAGACGAGACCCGTAACGATAAACGATATCCAACAAAGCATGAAACTAAGCAGAAATGTCTTTGGGGATGGCTGATTTTGCACTCAACCCCAGGGAGGAGGAGGTGACAGAAGGCAAAGAGCCTTTGTTTGTACAAGCCACTGTGGACTTTCCCTTTGAACAAGGCACAGGGGCACTGAGTCTTACGGCTTTTTTAATAGGAGCATCTGCTCCTGTTCCCATCCCAGCTGGATGGCATCTATGCATGTTCGCTGTTAGCAAGATGTGCCATGTGTCACGAGGAGGAGCATATCCTGGGCACGCACGGCTTAGACGCCTTCACACCATGGTAGCAGGTCCATTTGTTTGGCCTGGGCGCTTGCTTGGGGGCAGCAGCTGCATTCTCCATCTACTGTGGAATTTCCAAATGGCAAAGCCCCCAAGGGTGGATGACACTATCAAGGTAATGTGTGTACAAGCAAGGGTGTGAAGGGAGAGGTTTTCATGGTCGACTTCCACTTTATCTTCTTTATTTTACTTTATTGTATTTTATTTCTCCCACTGACATCTGGAAACAAGAGTTGTCTCACTCCTACAGACCCTCTGAACTCAGGCCATCTGTGGGACTGCCTTTTCCTCCTCCTCAGTAATCCTGTCCTGCAGGAGATTGATGGTGATGGAGAAGGGGTGTAGGAAATGTCACACGGAAGTCCGTGTGGTCAATAGCAAATTTGCCAAAATGGTATTTCTTTCTAGTTCAGAAGCTTGTTACACAGCTCTTAACACTTTGGTAGGTGTTCACAGGGATGGAAATGCCAAAGCAACCCTATTTATCTGCCCTGTGTTCACCTTTTCCTGTGGAAATGCCCACCAGAAATTTTTAAAAGGCATATACTGGTAGGGTAAGTGGGGGCAGATGGAGACGTTCATCCCATCCTACCCCTTCAAGGCCCCTTGGAAACACTTCAGGGGCCCAATGGAAACCTGCCGCAAACTCTCTTCTCTGCCCATCAGCAGCAAATTTAACTGCCTTGTCTGCTACCACAGCACTCCAACAGAACACAAAACAAAAGGACAGATCATACAGTGTTTAGTCCAAATGACTTGCATGCAAGAGCAGTCCTAGCATGGTCAATCCCCAAATTTAAAATAAGAGCTGCCAAAGATGGAGAAGAATTTCTGCTTTGTAAAGAAGTCTTTGCCTGAGAAAGCTTACTATGAGGTTTGTAAGCGGAGCCCGCATAGACTTGAGCTGGGTGTTAATAATAAATCCGAAGAGCTGCAGCGCTGGCTCCCCGCCACCCACCTCGGTGAACCCGGCAGAACCTAGCAGATGCAAATACAAGTCAAACTCTGTAGGCTGGATACACAACAAGATACTGTTGTCCCATCTGTAGCAGTGCACATGCCAGTAGATATCAGCCTAACACAAGGCAAGGAGATACGTGGGGAAGTGGTTGCTTTTCTCCTTCCTTCCTTCCTGCTTTTTGTGTGCTCTGAGCTGGGAAGGGAGCCTGGAAGTCAGTGCCATGTTCGTGGTGCTCCCAATAGACTGGTTTTGACACAGCAAACAGAAGAGGATGCTCAACATATGCTCTGTTTGTGCTACAACACAGAGACACACGTTGTGGGACTGATGTAAGCGCTACCTGCGATGCTAACACCCTGAATTGTTCACCACACCTTAAGACATTGATTAATCAGGCTTTTGCTGTTTAAACAGTGGAAGTGTCCCCAGAAGCCCCTAGCACCCATACCAGAACCAACACACCAGCAACGACTGGTGGGAAATTCATTGGACAAGACCTGGTTAGTGTCTCTGAGGCCTAATTGGCATCCTCTGCGATCGGTCTGGCTTCAGCTGCCAGAATAGAGTAAATCGTCTCCTCCTTTCACAGATGGGATGGGGGAAGGGGTGACCACCGTGTGTCTGTGTGTTGGTGTCAGGGGATGGCAACAAAGGATGTCAAGAACATGGTGTTGCCAAGGCACTTGCATATTTGGCTTATAACCTGATGAGTGCAAGGCAGGTGGCAGAGTCTATGTCATGCCCTGTGGGGAGTGGGGAGGGAAGGGAAAGAAAGGAGGAAAAAATAAGACTGGTGCAGACGGGAAATGCCAGCTCTTCTCACTGGAACAGAGCTGTTCAATTGGGAAACCCAGCCAGAGAAACTTCAAAGGATCAGGAGGGAAAGAGCAGCGCTGGTCAGTATTAGCAAGCATCTCCTGGTCCTTCTCTACAGCCTGCTTCATTGCTATTTTAAAGATCTCATTTCAACAGGAAAATAAATTAAAATAAAACAATTTTAAAAATTGAAAATGAGTAAAATCTCAAGAGATTTCGGATAAATATATGACATGTGTGTGTGTGAGAGTAAGAAAGAGAGGAAGAAACAGACACAGATTAAAAAAAAAAAAACCCTAACAAACCAAACAACAAAAAACTTCTTGGAACAAAACACACACGAGGCAATGCCAAAAACTTGAGAAGGAGAGTGGTTACACACTAATTTAATTCTCTAATCCCCCTACTCCTGTCACTGTTTACTCACTGATAAATGTGCAGTAGCTTCAGCAAGACAGCCACATTTGCAGAAACTGACAGCCTGACTCAGAGACTATTTACCTAAAGACCATGAATATTAAAACAGGTTTCCAAAAGGGCCCCGTCTTGAAGGAGAAGATTAGCATGGGGCCTCTTGCTGACAGACTCTTCCCTCTCCACCCCTCCTTCCCCCACTCTGTGATGCATCTCTTGTGCAAACACTCGAGAAGTATCACCTAGCTGAAGAACTGAAATATTGGAGCAATGCCCTGGAGCTGTGCATTCAGCTTTAGCCTGACAGCAAAACCACCCATCCATCCAAGACAGAAGTTTGGGTTAGTTTTTTTTGGATGTTTTTAATTTTTTTATTTTAAATAATTAATTAAAATGAAAAATAAAACCCAAATATTTTTGTCATATTTTCCTTCCTCCTTCTGGAAGATGAGCTATGAGTGCAGAGTCCTTTTATACAATTTAAAAGGCAACAAAATCATATTCCAAAGTCAAGATCCTTAAGTAGGTTTGGCTCTGCCTCCTATGATGGTGCATGGTATTCATCAGAAAGCCGCAAAAATAATAAAGTAGAACTAGAAAGGGCAGAGCAAAGGATGGCTGTAAAGATCAGAGGGAAGGAACAGCTTCCATTGTATGGGCAAGATGAAACGGTCTAGATACCCCAGCTAAAATGAGTCAATAGAGTGGGAATCAAATTGATACATATAAGAAACATCAATGAAATGTCAAAGGGATTTTTAAATGGACAGTTACTTCTTGTAATTAAAAAAAAAAGTTAAACTATCTGGGAATAAGTTTAAAATCAAAGTAAGAATTTTTGTTTGTTTATTTATGCAACGTATACTTTACTGGAAGAACTTGTTCCCACAAAAACTTGTGAGAACCAAAATTATTAATAGATCCAAGAAAACCTTAAGAAATTTATGAAAACAGTGTAAAAAGTGCTTATAAAGGCAATGATGCCAGAGTAAAGAATTGCAGATTGCTAGAAGGACGGAGGCAGATTAGGCCTATCCTATAGCCATGTGGCAATTGAGTTAGAAGAACAATTTCTTTACATGGACCTTTGTTTCTCTCTCTCCTTATTACCCCTGCTCTCTACTGGGTAAAAGGAGCACTCCCTTTCCAGAGGGGAAACCTCCACGCTCACAGAAACAGGGGCATGCACACACAGGCCATGTGGGCATTGAATATAACTCCCACCATATAGCCTGGGATACTAAAACACAGCCTACTGTGCAACCCACCTGGGTCACAGCAGTAAGACCCACGCCTCTTACAATGGATGACAACGCTACAGTGTGATGCATTTGTGCTGATGTAGACAGTATTGCTTATCCTTGGAAATGGGTAAATATCCTGACTCTGAAGGCAATAACTTTCAGCCTTTCTTTTAGGTCAGTGAACTATTTAGACAGAATTAGAGTTTGTGATTTTCCAGCCTCTCAAGCTACCCTAAGATGCCTTGATGTAGATGTTCATTTGGCATAAAAAGGCACAGCTCTGTTAAGAGTCAGTGGAGTTATTCTGTTGTTTGGTTTTGTCCCCAGCTGAGGACCAGGTGTTTTGAATACAAGCCTTTGGGAGCATTACTGCCAACTACATGACGGACAAGGCTAACGCAAGGGCAGACACGTTTGGCTTCCAGGGGAAAAGGCTAATAGTCATCCTATTCACACGCCCCAGCATCCCCCAGCTGCAACCATGCACTCCATACCTAGAAAACTACTGTCAGTAAGGCTGCCCCTCAGCTTTGTCTGCAGCAGAAAAATGGATTTCGGAACAGCAGTGCCTGAGACTGGCTGGACTGAAAGGCTTTGCAAACACTTTATGATTGATCATGTGAAAGGGTTAAACCATGAGACCACCTGGCACACAGCTTTTCTCTGGTCAACATCAGGCTTCTGCCTCAACACCAGTCCCAGAAACAAATCCAGCCTCTTCAATCTTCATGGTTCCCAGCTGCCATGAGGCGAAAAGTACATCTAGCCAGAGGAAGATGAAGACTGCTTGTGACTACACTGAAGGCTACTGAAAGACATCTCTTATGAAGTGGGTAGGGTGAGGCAGGAGTCAAAGTGAATGGAGATGTCCCTAACACAGATGGAAATCCTTGATGAACATTTCTTGCAGGTAGGATTTGGTATCTCATTAAAGAAGGTGTTTGATTATAACCAGAGCTGCCATAATGAATAGGCAAAGGTGGAATATTAGGAAAACCTCCTGGAAGCACATGAAATGAGAGTCCCACTGGCTACAGAATTTGGCCTCAGGTGCTTTAAAGCACCTCCCTCTGAAAAACACATTCTACCACCTGAATTTACTTCACTTTCTTTGCCCACCATAGGCTTTTAGTAGAACCTGAGAAGCTCTATCACAACACTGAGTATATACTTGCATGGACAAATGAAGTCTACTTCATGTCTAATTTCAAACGAAAGCTTTAGACCATACTCAAAGGTTAAAATATAAGTGCTATGAAGCTTAAAATGTGTAAGCAGTGTTTCTTGATGATCTCACAAAAAGTGGTTTGCTTTCTGGGACACCTTAGACAGAAAAGGTTTTGGAAGCCCTTTGGTCTAGTGATTAGCAGAACCTTGGAGTGGGTTACTGCAGGCAAGCATCACTCCATGCTGCATTTGTTCCTTAAACACTTCTTCTAAGCATTCACTTTTAGACCATTGAACAGATGAGTCTTGGGTATGTCTCTCCCAAGGAGGCTGAATGGGTATGGTTTTCTGTATTGACTGATAGCGCATTGTGGACTTAATTATTTGAGAAGCTTTTATCTGTGTGCTGTTTCCTCTCTGTTAGATATACATATCTACAGATTTGGAATTACAGCATCCCAGTACCCCCTTGATTTAGGAGGGTCCTGCAGTCTTTATGACGTAAAGCCATGCCCAGACTCCCAATGGGTAGACAAATCCATTCTCAATCACTGCCTAAGGGACTCATCCATACCACTTGCAGTGAGTCCTATCTGTTGTATGCAACATTATGCCTGTACACTGGAGTGCCATAAACCCTTTTCTACTTGGTGTGCCCATGTGCTCTGTGGTAGACTGATCTACTTGTGGATCCTGGGGTGTGTGTCTGTGCCACAGAACCACTGCAAAGTGGTGGTAACTTCTAGCTTGACTCCTTGCTTGGAAGAGTTCCTGTGATAGGCATACTGCCCAGTAACAATGCTGTGCACAAGCTATTGCTCTGGTGATGTGCCTTAGCAGAACGATCACACACACCTCTCTACATTTGTGTGCTCCCTCAGGCAGCTCTGCACACCTAACCTGCAATAAGACCTGAGGTATAAAAATTAATGCACTGGGAATGGAGAAACTTGAGTGATCTGCGAAGACATCAAGGTACCTAACTCCTATTTAGATCTTTTATGTCCAATATGAGGAAGGAAGATTAGGGTTCTAAAGAAGAATTTAAACACATAAACATCTTCATGGGTGTAGGAGTCTGTCAAGGAACATAACTCCAAGACTCTGAGGAAATAGTTTCTGCTTTAACACCCCCAACCACGCATTCACCACCCAGTAGACATGCAGACAGTCTTCCTCTTCCCTCTCCCTTCCTTCATCTACAGCAAAACCACACTACTCAATCTTTTCCAACATCAGTAAGAGAAGCTGCCATTTACACATTTACAGAGCAGTAGACACAACACCACTTTAACGATATAAGGAGGGAAAGAAATAAGGAGAGATCTGTATGTAATGTATACACATATATTTTAAAGACTCAGCAGGAGAGACTCTGCTGTCATTTTAGTTTATCGCAAAATAGCTAAGTATTAAAGAGGGCCAGGGCTGGCGGAATTGGATGGAAAGTTATATCTCTGAATCTATTTGTAATCACCTGTGTCTCTGCTTCTTTTCTCATAATACCTGCAGAGACATGACATACTGCTAGCTACCCCTGGAAAATCCTTTAAAGAATGTAAGGGTTTTCCAGCTTCTGGTATTCAGGTGGTGTTGGACTGGAGCATGTATCAGCTCCGATAAGGCAGGAGGGAAGAGACCAGTTTGGACCAGGCACTTGCAGTGTTTGCTTGGAGAGTGAACGTGTGATGGCTACTCTACGGGAGGGATCACAGTGTCGGCAGCCCTGGCCTGACTGAGCTCTGTGACTGTAAGAGACCTCTAAATCTCCAGCTCTTCTCTCAGTCTCATGTGCCTTCCAAGCTCTCTGCATGTATGCACCATATGCATTTCTTTATCTCTGCATAACTGCCCTTTCCTTATCCTTTCATAACAGTTCCACACACCTTCTGTGGGAAGTAGTTTTCTGCAAATTTCCCCAAATTGCCTTAATTTTACAGGTAGGCAGAGGGAAAATGAATAACCCAAGTCATGCAGCCCAGTGGAAAAAAAAGTTGGGAACAGAACCCAGTTTTATTTTTTCTTAGATTTTTCCTCTACTCTCTAGACAACACCATGTCCTATAACGCTGACATAATTTTAAAAATCAGTCACAACTGTGGGGTTGAGAAAAGGACTGAGAGGCTTTTTGTGATTTTTTTTTTTGTCTGACACATATGCTTTTTCTAAAATTTTTTTAGTAGCTACTGGCTACATTTTTAAGAGCTGTTCACAAAGATACATGGCAGAGACATTTCTTCTGCTACAGCTGGATTGCAGCTGTTCATTAGCAAGGCAAGAAAATGCCCACTTGTAGTGGATGGTTTTGATCAGACAAGGAGTTTAGCTGGAAGGATACATACTTGATTTTAGAGCTTAGTTTAATTCCCAGCTCAGCCAGGTTGCTTGTCCTGTCTCTAATTCCCCACATCTAGGCCACTGAATTAGAATTTTCCTGCTTTTCCAAAGTTTTTGAGGCAGTAAGTCAAGTAATGATCGAGAGGCATTCCACAGTCTGACATTGGGAATACAAGCACCTAGGCAGGCAGATAAATTGTTTCTGTTCTCTGCCTGGAAGAGCATAACTTTTGCAGTTGTATGTTTCCGGTAGAAGCATTCATAATTATGAATTCAGCAAGTCGCTATGCTGTGCATATTCCACAGCTGCTCATGGAGAAACCATTGTCTATGAGAAATGGTTCTGGTTAACCTGCGTGCTGCAACAGGAACAAAAATTGAGAGCAAACTGGCCATGAACAGGCAGAACAAATTCAATTCGGGAGTCACAGGGCTACTGTGTCCTGAGCAATGGTCTGTTGTCACAGAGCTCTGCCTAGGATCCAGGGACAGACATAGGAAGTTGACTCAATTTCCAAATTATTTTTAGTTTTGTTTCCTAAATAAATGAGGGATTTCATGAATATTCTTCGTCTTAATGTCTACTTACTTTCTCTCTTTCTCTCTTTTCCTGTCCCCTCAATAACATTGAACCAATTGGCACAGGAGGTTTCATTTGCAGCTTGATAGATAGGAGAGAAAGCAATCACAAAATCAGATGCCATAGGAAAACAGACTCTGTTATTTTTTCACTCTCCAAGGAATGTGTGTTTTTGAAAACCTTTCCTGGGGAAGTGGACATGTTTTGGAATATTGTCCTCTCTCACCATTAAAAATGTAGTGAATAAATTGAGATCCTTCTTTGAAGTAATTTCTAAGGTGAGACAGCTGTTACCCATGATTTACCTTATTTATGAAGCACAGAGCAGAGATCATCCAGCCCTTTGCTGACTGGAAGATCAAAGTAACCAGCAAGTGTTGTCTCCAGTACTTGGTCTTAACAAGTTACTCCTCTAATCTCCCATTGCTCAGACTGGTGTTGAGGGGTCTCAAAGGCAACAGGCTCTGAGCTCTTAGGCTTAGGAATCACTGGCCTAAACTCACCTGAAAATCACCAGTCACACAGTCATTTCTACTGCTCTGTTGCCAGTCAGTCAAACAATCAGTCTGGCTCCAGAAATTAATTCTGTGATTTAAAGCCAGTTTTGCAGCCATCCTCGTAACTTCTGTAGGCTTGCCTATATCTTGACAATCCCTAAAGCTAATACAAAAACCAGTAGCCTTCATGCTGTTCTGACTTTTATGGAGGAACAGATTCAGCCAAAGCCCAGTGTAAAGGATCTACACAGTCCATCTCTTCCTCCCTGTCTCTATATACTCTTTACTGACAGACCAAGTCTGACCTCGCAGCAGAAGGACCCAGTGGGTAAAGAATCAGCAAGGGACTGAGCTGCAAGCAAGTCATTAGACATTTTTGGCTGCAAGCTCATTAATTCTTATAGGTACCTAAAAAACTTCCAAGATCCAGACTTCTGTACACCCTTGCCTTGGTTTGCCACCTACCAAACAGGAAGAAATCCCACCGGTCTGTTTCACAGGAGGGCCAATTTCAGCAACGAATTCCCATCCTGTAGTGCCCAGACCCTACAGAAATGGCAGCACTACTTATTACTGTTAATAGTGCACGCCCAACCTTGTAAATCCTCCCATTGCTCCTTAGACAAAATTCAGCAAGGACAGAGCAGGTGAGGCTCAATCCTCAGCTAGAGTAAATTGAGGTACTCTAATGTACGACCATTTTGCACCAGCCAGAATGCCACCTGCCTGACTCTAGAGGAACAGGATGAGCTGTGTAAGCTGGGTGCTCCTCCACACTCCTAGGAAAACCAGTCAAGCAATAATTCAGATTAAGAGGAGTGTGCACAAATGTTTTCTTAATAATAATTAATATGTGATTAATAGGAACAAATTCTGAAAATAAATGATTATAAGATGTCTCTATAGCATGCCACCAGGATGACGGGGATAAATGATGCCGAGGCACCTGAAAGTTGAGAGCCCATCACTAAGCATTTATAAACGGGAATGCATAAAAATATTTATCCACGTCTTTCTGAAACACACACTAATGTCTCTTCGAGCAATTTATCAGCTAAAAAGTAATTTTCATTAATCACTTATTAATTATTAATAAAGTGTTTGTAAGTGTCACCTTAATTTTAAGTGCTTCTGACTCAAGGTGCACTTCCAGACTTTCGTTTCTGAAGGAGATTTTGACTCCCAGACCTAAGTCCTTCAGACTCAAGTGACCTTGGACCATCCTTCTTTGCCCAACCTGCTCTAGGCCTCCACAACTGCTAGGCTTGCAAATGGGACCAAGTCATGTTTCTGGAAATCACAATTTGTCATTTCAGGAAGAAACTTGATCAGATCCTCTCTCCCTGCTCACAAAGCTGGATGCCCAGACTTGGGAACGCAGCATTAGAATGTTTCAATTTATCATTACAGTGGAACCCTGAAGAGATCACATCTGCTAAGACCATAAGTTGGACAAGATCCCACTTCAGAAGGAGCAGGCTCAGCTCAATATTCCCATTCTTGAACAAGGGACCAATTAGGCAGGCTTATTTACCTGCCATAAAATGAGATGTTAGCCAGTGGGAGAAGTCACTTAAGGACAACATCAACAAAAAGTCTTTATGATCTCTCTGTTAGAAGTGGCCAGCTTAAGAAAAAGATGCTCTTCACTTTCTCACTTCAGCCTATATGTCTTCCTTCTGTTCCTCCTGTTTCTTTGTTCCTCCTCTCAAGCCAGTCCCTGCCCCTCTCTGTCTTTTCCCCTTCATCTTACACACTTTATCTTCCTCTCTGTCCCTTCACTCTCTTTTTTCCTCTTCACTCTTCTTTCACTTAATTTTTCCTCCTCTTTTGCTCTCAAGTTTCACACATGCACACATCCAGACAAGATTTAATTTTGAGCTTTACTACTGAACAAGCAATCAAAAAGGTCTTACATCTCCGAACAAAACCTGGGCTACAAAATTAGCAAATTGGTCACACCACCTTCCCGTCATATGATTTTACAGTGAGAATCAGATCTTCCACTTACCAAAAACTGAATTCAGGCCCTAAGGGACAGTAAGGGGGAAATCTTCAGGCTTAAAAAGTGGTATTTTCTGCTTCTCCTCATAACCTCGATTCAGCTTCTTCACTAGATGCATAATGGTGCGAGAGCACCCAGAGTGGAAGCAGAGAGAAGCAGATGCACATCCGTCAGGGATGGTCTGTGTACATTTATCCTGCCTCCATGCTGGGGGATGGACGAGATGACCTCTTCAGGTCCCTTCCAGATGTACTCATCCATGAGTCCATGATTAATTGCCTTCATGATATGCAGTTTATCTGTCTAAAGAAATAAGCCTCAAAATCTCCTGCAAATACATATCCTGTGGGCTGCCTGAGGATATTACCCCTCCATCCCTGGAGTGGTGCACCCTAATTTAGACTCCACAGAGACGATATCTCCCTGCTGATGCCTGCAGAAATATATTCCCTTTCGCATCCTCTAATAGCAAAGGAATTAAAGAATAAAGCTGATTTATCTCAGTAGAGAAAAGAAAGGAAATTTAGCCTCTAAATGGGAAAGAGAATTTCTATACTCAGCTTCCCCTGAAGACAGAGACAGGGAAGTGAATCTCAGTGGCATATTCTGGTTTCCCAGTACTCTCTGCCCTCCAGTATAAGCAAGACTAATTTGTGACTGCTTCCTGGGGTAATGAGATGTGGTGTGGCACAACGCACTACCATCCCTGCCAGAGGGGAGTCAGAGGAGAGAAGCCCGTGACCCCTCCTCTTCTCAGCCAGAGAGTGTCCTTTGCTCACACTGAAGCAATGTTCATCCATGTAATGACGAACATGGAAAAGGGCAGACATATTTTGCCAAAGTGGGCCAAAGGGAGGAGACGTGAAAATAGTGAAAAAGAAAGGAAAGATGACAACGAAGGAGGGAGCTGGACAGGAACTGACTATGAATATCGTGTAAAACATAGATATGAAAGATGGGAACATACTACCTATCTGAAGAGATGAAATAGTGAACATCTCCATCTGAACAACTGGACATCTCCAGCTGATTTATTCCAGGTATTAAAGTTATTAAAGGCTTCTTCTTGCATTTTTAGGCTGGCCAGATCTAGGCTACGAGGAGTTTATATTAGCCTACCCTTTCAACAGTCATGACAAAAATAACAGAGGAAATTAGCTTGGTATCACACTTTTCATCTCTTCTGAATCATCAGAATTCAAACTGAGCTAAAAATTAATAGGGGTGAGATTCAACTCACTAAACATAGACACCTGCCATGGTGGGTTGACCCTGTCTGGATGCCAGGTGCCCACCAGAACCTCTCTGTCCCTTCCCCTCCTCAGTTGCGCAGGGGAGAGAAAATACAACAAAAGCTTGTGGGTCAAGATAAGAACAGGGAGAGATCGTTCACCAATTACCATCACAGGCAAACCAAACTTGACTTGGGGAATTAATTTAAATTATTACTAATCAGATCAGAATAGGGTTATGAGAAATAAAACCAAATCTTTAAACACCTTCTCCTCATCCCTCCCTTCTTCCCAGGCTCAGCTTCACTCCTGATTTCTCCATCCCCTCCCCCTGAGCAGCACAGGGGGACAAGGAATGGGGACCGTGGTCAGCTCATCACATGCTGTCCCTGTTGCCCATTCCTCCTCAAGGGAAGCCTCCTCACACTCTGCCCCTGCGCCAGCGTGGGGTCCCACCCATGGCAGACAGTCCCTCATGAACCCCTCTGACGTGAGCCCTTCCCATGGGCCGCAGTTCTTCACGACCTGCTCCAGCGTGGGTCCTCTGTGGGTCACAGCCCTGCCAGCAAACCTGCTCCAGTGTGGGCTCCTCTATCCATGGGGCCACAGCTCCTGCCAGGAGCCTGCTCCAGCACAGGCTGCCCACGAGGTCACAGCCTCTTTTGGGCATCCACCTGCTCCGTTGTGGGGTCCTACAGGGGCTGCAGGGGCACAGCCCACCTCACCACGGCCTGCACCACGGGCTGCAGTGAAATCTCTGCTCCAGGGCCTGCAGCACCTCCTGCCCCTCCTTCTCCACTGACCATGATGTCTGCAGAGCTTCTTCTCTCATGTATTCCCACTCCTCTCTCTGGCTGCACTTGCTGTTGTGCAGCAACATTTCCCCCTCCTTAAACACATTATCCCAGAGACACCATCACCGTTTCTGATGGGCTTGGCCTTGGCCACCAGTGGGTCTATCTTGGAGCCAGCTGGCATTGGCTCCGTCAGACAGGGGGAAGCTTCTTGCAATTTCTCACAGAAGCCACCCCTGTAGCTACCTCCTGCTACCAAAACCTTGCGACTCACATCTGAGCTACTCATCATTGACTTCCTTGTTAATCAAAAGGGAGAACTGGACACTTCCATGCATTTCAGCAATTAATTTCTTTCTAAACCAGAGGTCAGAGGATTGTATCAAAAAAATCGTATTTCCACCCATTGATCATAATGGGAACTTACAGTAAACAGTTCAGGTGCAGATTTCTAAAGGTAGATGTGATTTCTAATTCGTAATTTCCAAATAAAAAAATAGCAGGAAAACAGAACCATCTCTATTGTACCCTCTCCTTAAGAACTATAGAGCAGGGATACGGTTTTAAACTGAGTATTTCCTGGTAATAGAAAAAACCTCTGAATTTTATGGGTTTTTTAAAAAGAATTCTAGTCGCCTGACCAATTTTTCATTAGTTTTCTTATTTCTTTAGTTTTTGCTGTCTCTTTTCAACAATCTCACTGATTGTTTCTTTACTTCCTTATAATACAAAGAGCAGGTTGATCCCAGCTCTGGCCCTGGAAATGTCAGGCTGAAAATCTTACTCTTGGAGTGATTTGCATGCATTACAAAGTGACAGGTGACAGGAGCACACAACCTCACCTAATAGATGATTAATGAAGTGATGTTGGCCAGCACTGTTGACTCGTTTTCCTGCTCTTCGGGAAACTTCAAAGGCAGCTGGCATTTCTGTTGCCTTATGACCGGCTCATAGGTGAGTGTAATTGTTCAGTCCAGATGTGCATAGCTTAGAAGTAGCTAGGAGCATGTTCGTGGAGCACATTTATCTGTATGTGTGTGTATGAGGCAATGTACAGAATCGTATGCGTGAGCTCCTGCATGTTTCTGTGTGCATACGAGCTCCTCATATACAAACTTCCTGGTTTCTGTGGGTTGCTGAGAGCATCATTATCCAGCTCCTATATTGTGAATAAAATACCATGGCCCATTTGGGGTTACAGTCTAAAGGAATGAAAGAAACTAACTGGAATTTTAATCTGGATGGAGAAAAATCAGCCCTAAAGTAAACAGTATGTTTGGAAGGGAGCCCAGTAACTAGCAATCAGAATAGGATTAGAAATAGGTCAAGGCTGTAAAGTTGGATCTTTCCTTCACACCCCTTTTTTCCTCAGCAATATTTGGGAGGGTTTAGGTCATTACAGAGATTAAGGATAGTGGCAAAATACGAGTTTAGATTTCAACCCTACTCAGAATTCGGTGCGTAGGCTCACTACTGATGCATGAATTATCAGTCTGGAGTCCAGTTAAAGACGTATTTGGAGTTTTCTAGGAGAATATTCTTAGGCAGGATCCTCCCAACAAATACAGATGCCAACCTCTGGATTTAAAATCTTTGTGCTTGGTAAAGGTGCAGGAAGTTACAGTTCCTACTCCACACATGAACACCTCTGCCTTTTGCCCTGGGTTTCCTATCCCCCAGCACTCTCTATTCAGGAATCTCCTTCAAAGTCTATCAGCATTAGTGGAAAAGCAAGAAAAGCAAAATTGTAGATGAGAGTTAGGGTTTGCAGTTCTGAACAAGGATCAGTCAAATCTGTCTTTTTTTAACAGAAATTAGTAGATTTATGAATCAAAACTCTGCACCAAAAAAGTGAAGGTTTTTTTTTCTTTGGATGGAAAAGTGTGAAATTTGGTCTCTCTTTAAAACAACAAATTGCTCAAGAGCCAATATTGTGTGAAGTTGCTGTAGCATAAAGGAAGCACGTCTTTCAGGAGAGCTTAAAACAGACACATTTTGTCTTTGTTCTTCCAGTAGCTATCATTTGGAAAAGCACAATGCAGGTGTCAAAAGCTGAAAATATATGTTCCTAAAACCAGAGACAAATGGCTAGAGGAGGCCTTGAAAGATTTATATCTTCTGTTGATTAAAAGAGGAACGTATGAGAGTCACTGACCACTGACTGAGATAAATCTTCTGCCCAGAATCACGTAAAATGGGATTTGAAAGGTCCTCAAGAAATCAGCTGGGTTCTGGGCAAGAAACCTGTGCTAAGCAATTGAAGCCCATGTCTGAGCTCTGAGTGAGTCCCAGCATAGGACACACTTGACAAATTGGTTGAATCCAGGACAGATTTTGAGCCTGTGTCTGAGTGTCCGCCTAAGCCCCATTGAACAGTTGTTTCTTGTCTCTTTAGCTTGCACACAGAGGGGAAATAGCCTTGCTAGCTGCTCAAAACTTGAGGCAGAATCTTCAGTGCTTCTGAAGAAACTATCACTTTTTTGTTTTTTCCTTGCCTCACAGATTGTTCAGTTTGTTAACTCAATCTAAAGACTCACTGCATCCAGTTCACCTTTCCCAGCCCTCACGAACCCTTCAATTACAGGACATCACCCACTCCAACTCAGACACTGTTCCAGACAGAGTAAAACACTGTCAGGACACCAGAAAGCAGAGAGAAAGTAAATAGCTGGGAGCACTTTGATCTATTTCAGACCTGTCAGATTAAGCAGGTCTGGAAGTTTGGGTGATGGCACTTGTGCTTCATGCTTGCTTAAGCCTTGGAGAAAGCTGGGCTCTCTCTGTGGTTGGTGGAATGAATTTGGTGAGACCAGGTTAGGTCAGCCTTTCTGAATCCTCCACACCCCAATTATCAGTAGTGTTTACAAGTCATACAGGGGAGTTTTCCAGACTGGTCCGCCTCAACCTAGCTGGCAGATGGAGCCATGCCTTTGCTACTTAGCATGGAAGAAGCCAGATCCAGGCTCACTGAGACAGTTGCTTTTACCAAAGGGAAAGCCTGTTTTTACTTCTGTCCTTACCATGCTTGACTTTTCCTTGAAGTCTATGTCACCCTAGCTCCTCCTACAAGCAGCAGAAAAAAACGTCTCAGCACTTTGGGCTTGTGACAATACCAGCTCCCAATTTGTGAAATTTGTGACATCCACGTCACAGACTTTCAGGTTAACTCGGGTAGATGCTAAAAATGGGGGATGTCCTAGTGCTCCTGTAAATGCAGTTCACTGTGTAGGTTTTATTCAAAGTCTACTGGATAAAGTGTATGCACATGACTATGTGTGTGAATGTGTCAAAGGGGGCCATCAGAGTGACAGAAAAAAGAAAAGTAAAAGTCAACTCACAGAAATAAATGTTTTAAATTTTTAATATTGTTACGACATATGAAAATATAGGTTTTATCATGATAGAGACATAGGTGCATATACAGATATAGACTAAGAAAAAGACAGATAAAGAGATGCGGCCATTGACTAGTAGTGCTGACATTTTTAAGTGATACATTAACTTACACCTTTCATGTTTCTTAGCCCTTTGAAAGACTGCTTTGAACATTTTTCCCTGAGTTATTGGTATGTATTAACTTCAGGTATCTGTACCATGCTGCTACCTTTAAAAGCTTGAAAATTCAAAATTAAAAAAAAATCAATTTTCTTCCAAATGAGCTTTGTGAAGTCCAATAAGTTAAAAAAAAAAAAGTTAAAAATAGAAAGAAAGTAAGGTTCAAGTTTCTGGCTCACACTTGCTTTTGATAGAAATCAGCACCAATAGCAACGAAAATGCTTTTTGTCACCAGATTCAAGAATCTGCCCTTATTTCTGCCTATATTCTGCCCTGTTGTTTTAAGCAAAAATTGGATGGCAACATTTAAGAGTGGCTAGTATGTTATTTTATTTTCCTTCCAATGCTTGTACTGAGCAAATGAGGCAGGTCTGATTCCACACAATCTTTCTGGCTGACATTAAGAATGGAAAATTACAATAAAAGGGGAATTGTGTTGAGGAAGTTTTCTGCAAGCATAAAAGACAAAATCCTTCAGAGGGAAGTTGGTAACTGGTGATTGCTATCGACACTTGCTATAGTACCAGAGTCATTGCCCACCTGCTACAGAATTTCAGCCTCTTTGGAGTGGAATGTACTAGCAGCTGTTAAGTCCCAGTCCTGTTGTTTGAGACAACAGAAGTTTCAGCATGTCCTCAGTGGAATGACGATTAGTTACCTATACTACACAGCAGCTGAATACAAGAAGAACAGTAATTTCTTATAAAGTCCTGGTATACTCTAAGACCAAAAGGGTTCCACTCCAAAAGTCTTCTGTTGCTGTGTTGGACAGTCCAAGCTCAATCCCCCTGGCTGGCACAATTTCAAGAGTGAAAGAGGCAGCACCACAAAACAATGGAAATAATTACAAGCTCTTGAAACTATTATGGAAAGAGAGATGTAACATCCTGAAGTTTCTCCTGTGAGCTCAATCACAACTTCATACCATTACATCTTCTACAGCCCAGCTCCAAAGGGCTTGCCAAAATGCTGCTCATGCCTTCTAGACACTCAACGTATGTGTCCGATCAATCCATTTGATTTGTAGGTTAGAACTAAGTCTTACAGTCAGACCCAATGATCTCATTGCTGCTAGCATGAATGCAAAATACTTTTAGTGAAAACAAGGGGATTGATCTAAAAGGACACAGGTAATTTAGAGCAAAAGTTGGGCTTCTGTGTATTAATTAAAAAGTTTGCTGTAACCTATGGGACACATCAACTCTCTTGCAAAGGTTGTCATCTCTGCACAGCCAACCATTTATTTTGCTTTCTTCCAAGAGAAACTTGATTTTCATGATGGGCTATGCCTTTTGCTACTATATCCTCTGGGAGAGAGGTCTGGTCAGATTATTAGCATTATCTTCTCTCTTAAATATTACATTATTAAAATCGGGCAGGGGTTTTTATGGCAGCTAACTAATTAGCCCCACGTCTCATCTCAGCTGTCAAAAATTTCTATTCATTGACAGTTTACTTTAAGTGGCTCAATTAGCATAACAAATGACTCACCAAAAGTTCTGTAGGCATCCTGTTGATTAATGTGATTTATCTTGCAAAGCAGCAGTAGATGGCTCAGTTTCTCCTAACAATTATTATATATGTTTATACATATTATGTGTTACTCTCAGAGAAGCAGTGCAACTTAAGAGTTATTTGCAGACATTTAGTAACAATAAAGAGCTTTCATCAGCTGCAACAAGATGGACGATTTCCCAATTAGGAACCAGGTAGAAGATGAGGCCAAGTTTCCTTGCACATCACCCTGCATGCATCCAAGTGATATAATGAACAGAAATTTCTAAGAACATGTGATTAGACTGAGGAGGAAAGAGCCTGATCAGAAGCCTCAGAGTCTGTCTTCTTGACTTTTGTCTACTGTCTGCATATGCCTTTCGGTATATTGGCCTGGTATACAGTACTTTTGCTCATGCTTTGTGTGCTCCATGGCTAATGCAGAGAAAAAAAATAGCTAGGTTCTTCAGTTTCAGCTTCAAAGACTTGCTTTGGCATTTATGCTCCTAAAAATCTTATAAGATTTTGAAAGCCCAATGTCCTAAGCACCTGTGGCCAGAACTGATAGCAGATCAAGGGGCGCAGTACAGCAGCAGGACAGCTAATTTCCTATTAAAACAGGACCCTTGATGAGTGATGGTGCAGTAGTACTGGGCAAGGAGTGGAGAGATGAGGGGTTTATTTTTCCCCTCATCTCTGCCACTCACCTTTGGCATGGCCTTACTTAACCTCTTCTCTACTTTTTTCCCATCCCCTTTGATTTTATCCTCTCTGCTCATGAGGTGGTCCTTGCCACATGTGGTCCTTGCCACAAGGACAGTCCCTCCCTGAATGTTTTCACAGTGCTTTACTCTACCTAAGGTCAGGGCCTCAGAACCTCCCGTTATATAAAAATATGTTTCACCACAGAGCAAATTCCAGGTATTCACCACTGTGGGGGAAAACGGACTTGTTATCAGCTCCCATCAGAGAGTATCTCTGATAGATGACAATGTTCTGAAATTTCCGCAGATAGAGGTATTCTGCCAATGAAATCAGAGATGGTCATATCTTATGCTGAAAGGCATTAGTATGGGTGCCTTCATAATCATTATGAAAAAGGATGTGTGGGTTTCTGTTGTTTCAAAGTAATTCTCCTAGAGGAAGAAGCTTTTATCACTGAACTCTTTAATAAGGGCTCTTCTCCCCAGCCCCAGGAGGGACCATGCAAGCTTTAAAGAAAGTACAGCTAGTGCTCTCACTACTGAAGCCACTAGGAGTATATTTTATAAAGCAATATTAAAGAAATACTGAGAGCAGAATAATTTAATCAGATTCATGAAATCAAATACCCCCAAGGCAGCGATGAAGATGCAACTCAACAAGTGCTGGCATTTCATTCCATAGGAAGAGGAAAATTCATCAGCTCCCTTTTTTTTTTTTCCTTTTCTTCTTTTCTCCTTATAGAAGTAAAATTTGATGCTAAATAAAACTAAAGTCAAATAACCCTAGGACATGAGGATAAATGCAAAGGCACCTTGGGCCTCCACTCAGTCACACTCTGTCCTGTCCGTTATTGTTTGGGAGCTGGGAACTATCCAGTAGTAGGGAGGAAAAGGGAAAGTTATCAAGTGTTTCTTTAAATGGCAATTTGTTTCCTGATCACACGATCAGTCACTGGCAAAATATTTCAGCATCTTTTCTCTTTCTACTTGCCTCATGTTGCCATGACTGTGTTCTCTTCTGGTAAAGGGCAGCAGAGCAGACCATGATCCCAACCCGAGGTCTCCTCATGTGTCCTAGTTTGAGCTAAGATAGAACCAATTTTCATTGTAGTAATTTTACTTTTCAGTTAAACCTCTTCTGAGAAACTGCGCTCTCTTTGAGGGAAAGGGTTAACAAAGAGCATCTGTTGTCCATGTAATAGCCAGCCCAACTTTAAGCCACGACATCATGCTGAGAGACGCAAAAGTAGCACATGAAAATCAGATTGAAAAATTAGCAGAGGAAGAACCCTCTAAATCCTGAAGCTTAAGGTGCCTATGGATCCTAAGTGTCAAAAATCTCCTTCAAGGGAAGACCCTGTCATTTTTGTTCTTTTAGGCTGTTAGTTGCACATTCAGCTGATGGCTGTTGGCCTTCCCAGGGTTGATGCAGGAGCAGTGTTTCTGTAATTATATCAGTGTAGGCTATGAAAATGAGGAGTAAACTGACTTTGATGGCAACGTGTACTGGTAACTAGGAGGCCTTGGCAAAAGCTCTTGCAGGAAAAAAAAGGTATGATTCCTCAGCATCTACTATGGCCACACTGATATACCAACTTTTAGTGTACCTATCCTTGAAACACCTCTGGAGAAGTCAGCTTATTCTCATTTGCAAGGTACATCACTGAAGACAAGACATAAATTAACCTCACTTAAATTTGACCACCGAAGTTGGGCATCAGGTTTATTCCAGGCATCTCCACTTGCTGTATCATCAACAGGGACCCAGATGCCCTATGCAGCGAATCATTCTGTGCTGCAAGAGTTGGCATCCACTGCCTTACAAAGGTGCCTGTCTCTCCCTACTGGCTATAGAGAGAGCTAAGAATACTAGTTTAGACTGAATACCTTCCTTTATACAGAGCTAAAATTAGCTGAGAAGGTTCCCATCTAGCTGTCTTCTCCAAAATAACACAAGAAAAGGTGGCTACCAGAATAAATTATGCCTTCAGTTAACCAGGCATACACACTGTGCAGGGGATCACCCTTCTTTCCCATCAAACCATCTCTGCAGTGAGGGGATGGGGTTGAAACATCAAATCTATGCACCTGAGGTCCAGGTCCACAAGTACTAAGGTAATCTGGAAAAGCTGAGCGAGTACAGGGGAACAAAACATTAAGACAGTGCATGATCCTGACAAGTAACAACAACATCCCTGGCACAGACTTTTCAAGAGTATGGAGAGAAGAGACTTCAGTTTATGATGCATATTTAACAGCTAAAATATAGCAACAGTACTGTTCTGTCCTGCCTCATGGCTTCTTTTTCCAACAAGGCCATCATAAATTCTCCCTTGAGCAAAGCAGAACTGATTGGACTCAATTTATTCTTCTTTAAAAAAACCACACACACACACACAAACACATTTACTAAGGAAGGACATAGAAGTTCCAGGAAAAAGCTGTAACTCCACGGCCATTATAGACCAGCAAGATAAGTAAGTAAATTTTGGCAGGGGATAGCACTGAATAACTTTAGCAGAATGAGTTCTTCTTTGCTTTGCCCTTTGCAGAAAGCATACTGCATTCCCCAGAGACCTCACCCTACATTGCTTTGGATAGCTTCCTTTTCCATGAAGGAAATCAGAGAGAACAGGGCTGGAAGGGAACTCCAAAGGTCAGTTTTCCCCACTACAAGGCAGGATCAACCCAAGCTAAGCTGGTAAAGATGCATGTTTTCTCTGCTGGTGGCAGGAGGTTGGTCTGTATGTTGTATAGGTATGCAGTTAGCTCTTCCCATATTAGCTACCTGGGACTCGGAAGGAGGTAACATCTGAATCACTTTGATTTACAGTTTGGAGCAAAGAGAAGATTTTCAGAAAGGAATGAATAATAAGTGAGACATAAGTAGACACCCTGAAATGTAACCGGCTTCTGATCGTGCTTGAGTATCCAGAGTACAAGGGAGCCATGAGCATGAAGTACTAATTATTTCCAAGGGCAGATAAATAGCAGCTCTGCTTTTTATTTGTCCCATGTGGTGATCCACTGGGTTTGTACACTTTGGCACATTTTATGTCTCAAATTTATCATGAGTTTATAGCCAGCCAATAAGTCAACAGAACAAGAAAAAAATCCCCATCATTGTAAATCTTGTAAGACTGTACTCTTTTTAACTAGAATATGAGAGAGAAAGCGCATGTGTGAGAAGAAAATAAAGAAAACAGAACAGTAAAATGTTAAATTGGCAATTCCGAGTTCATTCTCATTGAGGCAGGTAGGTTTCAAGTAAGATGGTTCTCTTTAATGTCAGCAGGTTTTGGAAAATACATTTCTTCTTCATTCTGGGTTCATTGAAAGAATTGTATATAAACTGCTATGCGTGTGTCTATATATATGTAGCCACCTTTAAAATATAATCATTTTAAATCAAAATCTTAGAAATAATTTGTCTAATTTTCTGTCATGGAAGGTTATTCAATTTCTTGGTAATGAATCTTTGTCTAAAACATATTCTGTAATCTTTGCATAATTATGTCATTATATTTCACAGACTACACCTTCAAGTATCACCACATGAAGTGTGAAATGAAGCAAAAATAGCAAATATCCTTAGACTGACTTTGGTACAGCAGTGCTAATTTCTCAACTTTCAGAAAGATCAATGTAATCTTAAAGTTTCAAACACATCAACAAAAATGTCTTCGAGAGGGAAACAGAGATGTACAAGTGGGTCATTTTCATTTAATAGGAAAGTTATCACAAAGAAATTCTGGGCTAACACCACACCTGAAATGTATGGTAGGCTCAGGATGAGAAGAAATGTTGCATGATTGCACAATCACAGACAGTTCCTCCCTTACATGACATCTTTACTGCTGCATTTTGTATCTTAGGGTCCGTTATAATATCACTTGTTCAGAGAGTTTCATTTAAAAAATGATACTTCCAACAACGTTGTCTGTGCTTGTATGGGAAAGAGATGATGATCAATAAGAAAAATACGTCTTACTGAATCACAGAAAAAGCAGCAGTATCATGCTTACCCAGAGCATTGGATAAAAAGTAAAAAGCACACACAGTACACACAGTGAAAAGTATATGTATTAAGTGTATGATTCATTTAATCTCTGTCAGTCTTAACTTTAACACTATAGCATTTAATTTGATGTATTCATTCCAGATCCTTCTACGATCAAATAAAGAGTAGTACGCAACCTCTAAAGACAGATTTCTTTTGTTCTTAGCCATTGGTTGAGGATATAGAAGACAAACTTTCTTTTGCAATGGTTGTCTTTCTCCATTCACTGTACAAATGTTCTAGATGACCAGATTAGCCTCAGCACCTGACTTCCAGATATCTTAAAGTTGTGTGTGTTCAATCCAACCCAGTAAGATCTCTCATTTCAGCCTGAAGTGGCTAAGGTAACAGTGTTTGAAAAGTAGCTGAATAACCATAGATATTTTTGTTTAAAAGCAATATTGGAGAACATAGATGACCTGATCATCATTCATGATATTTACTTTAGTACTACCAGGAAGCTTAAGCTACCTAAAGACTCTACAGTGTAAGCAGAGATGACAGATAGGAAAGAATGGGAAGTTACAGGAACTCTAGCACTGAGATTAAGTGAATTCCTGAAGGTCATAACAGCTACCTTGTCCATGGAAAAGATAGGAATTGAAGCTGGATTTCTTGAAACTCAGCTCAGCGACCTAATTGCAAAACTCTTCCTACCTCTTAAAAACGTGTTAAACTACTTAAGGTAGAATGACAGTTCCTCACGTATTAATTGTGAACCAGAGTGGCATCAAAACACTTGTAGGAATGATCAACTGCTTAAAAAAATAAATCAGATTGTGGCTGAGACCCACAGTGAAGCCACAAGCCTGAAATTGAAATTGGAACAAGAAAAGCTCCTCAAATAGGAAAAGCATCAGCTCGTAAGTCAGCAACAGATGTCCCTTCAGATAAGTAGTTCTTCCACCTTCGTACTATGAAGGTATAGACAGAGACAGCAGAGCAATGAGTAGCTGGAGAGGAAATGGAGAGTGTTGGACACAGCGTCATGCTTCCTTAATGATTTTAATTTAAACCCAGTTTTCATTAGGTAAGGCATCTAAGTTAGTTGTATCAGGTTCTCTCTGCAGTCATCTGAAAAAATAACAACATCTCTTGAGAATGCGTCGAATTGTCAAGGGAGTGCAACCTGGACAGCACTTTCTATGCATTGACTGTATGGAAAACTAACATTGAGTCCACTTAGAAACACAGTATCTCAGGTTCGATGGGAAGAAAGCATCTGTGAAGATCAGATGAATGGATGAACAATCACGTAATGTGGATCTGGATAATCTGAGAATCACCCTGTGGATAAGCAGAGTTTGACATTGGCCATAAATTGTTGCCAGAGCTTTGCCCCTGATGTCAGCAGAGCCTGGATTTTACCCGTACTGCAGAAGCTCAGAGCTGGAGTTCAGTTCACAGACAGGGCTGCCACAGCTTGTCTTGAGCTTGGGACAGTCAATCAAAGGATGAATAGGACATCTACAGGTGGTCTAGGCTTCAAATAATCCTCTAGGAGATCATTACCAGCAGCAGATCTCTGTATCTGAGGCTCATCTTTCATAATTTCTTAGTAAAGAATAAATAAGGGAAAAGATCTGCCAAAAATATATATCATGGATCAGCCAAATTGTTTCTAAATGGTACCTTAGTCAGAGATCTCCACAGGAGACCAGCAGCCAGCTGCACTACACTATAGAGTAAATGCTACTGCTTTGGAAAAGAATCAGTGGCAAGTGATTTGCATTAAACAATTTTTTTTCTTTTTGTTGTTGTTGTTTTTGTTGCTATTTTTGGCTAACACAGAACTGCATCAGCATGTGAAATTCAGAGAGAAAGTGCCCAGTTGCTGATTTCCAGTATATTTTTTGTCTCCACATTTAGAGATGTTACTCCCAATGGGAGGGAGGAGGGGAGTAGCGGCAGGGTGGAGGTGGTGATAGGGAATCAAAAAAACCCAAGCAACCAGAGAGACCATCCAGAGCCAGAAACAGCTTTTGTTTTCCAACGTTTTCTTTCAAGCTCATGAATAAACAGAAATCTGCGAATTAAGAACACTTGCAGTTAGCTAGTCTTAGAAAGGAGAACAGAAGAGGGAGAACTAGACCTATGCTGAAAACCACTGAACTCATGAATATGAACAGGGGCATGGAAGTAAATAAAGCCCAGGTATTCATGGACCTTGTCATGGGCTAGAGATGCTTTCACCATATGGCTGGTATGCAGCAGGCTCTAGACATTTTCCTGCTATTTAGGCTGCTTTGGGTACTGCTGCTCTCCTGCATGTTTGTCCTGAAGGATTGCTCTCACAGATACAGTGTGAAGAAATTAACATCTAAACACATGCCCATATATTAGGGATGGCTCTAGCCACAAGCCTGGTCGCTTGCCCCTGGCAGCACATTGCTAGGGGCAGCAAAATGGCTCTGCCCCTCAACTTGCCTGCTGTCATCTAGGGAGGTGTTTGGTGTGTTGGGGAGATGTTACACTCATCTTGCAGTTACCATTCTCTGTCTGCTGACTGTAAAGGTAAAGATCGGCTTTTCAGGCCTCTGTCCCCAGCTCCACTCCTTCCCTCCTGTGACAGAAGCAGCCTGGCCAAACACATCTTCTGATCCTAGGAATGGAAAACACTTGGATGCTTCCAAGTGTTGTCTCTACAAATGTTTTTCTTATACCCAGGTACACATGGATTTGTGTGTAAATACAGTCACATAAACATCTGTAATGATTGCTATAAGGATAAATATACAGGTAGGTGTGTACATTAACATGTGTCATACAGGTGGACACATATGTATGGATTAGAAAGGCAAACAAATACATTAAAATATTCCAAAAATCTAAGGCCAGAAAAGACCACTGGAATAATTAAAGAGGTTTTCTGTCTTGCATTAACCAGTCTTTATTATCTAAAGCAAGCTCTATTAGGCTATGGAACATGCTGAAATCACACAGTATGATGAGAAAAACAAGAACAAACAACAAAATATTTAATATCCTCTAGTGGCAATGACAGAACCTGTAAGCACAGGCCAGTGCATTAATGCTCTTCACTACACCTCTTAACTCAAGTAGCTAGAAGTTGAGTATGGGAGACAAAAAGTGGAGAACAGTTTTTGAAGTCCTTTTGCACTGAAAAAGCCTCAGCTAAATCGTGGTTTGGACATGATACTTGAAGAAATATGTGGATTGAACAGTGAATTCAGAGGAGGGAGGGTTAGAGGTTGCAAAAACACCAGCCACAAGAAACAGTCAAAAGAATTATGCTTGCTTAGAGTGCAGAAGAAAAGAATGAGTAAGGATGTGAAAATAGTCTTCGAATGTGTAAAGCACTTTGCTCAGAAAATAGTTGTGAAGAGATTTCAATTAAAGTATGAGACACTTTTTATCTGGAAAAATTACATATCTTAGGGTAAGATAGCTCCTATCTTCTGAGATGTCACTCTCCCACTGCCAGTGCAGCAAGACTAGCCAATATGTCTAATTTTTGTATGTGATGATGAGAACCCTTTCCAGGTGTGACAGCACTGTCTGAAATATGGATGTTTCACCAATCAGGGCCATCACTGGCAAGCTATAATTTTTTTTTGATACCTTTTCCCTGAGTATGTGCCACTTGCCACATTCAGACAGGACACTAGTCTGTGTATCTTTAACCTGACTCCACAGGATAGTACATATGTTCTTACATAAAAAGCCCTACAAAAATGCCAGTGAATTTACTTTGGGTGGACAGCATGAACATGAAACTATATCTCATTTGACATCCCTTGTCCCATGGACAGTATGTAAGGATGGAGTCCACATGCAAGAATCAACAGCCACATTTTAAATGCCCTGCAAATTCCTGTGACTGCTCCAATCTTTTGATCAAATTCATGAAAATTTTGATATCTTGGATAGAACATCAGTGCCCAAGTCTGACATGGAGTAATTTCCTACTTCTTAAAATGTTTCTAGGATCATCCATAGGCTTTGATGCCTTACAAAGGAAGCCCTGTTGGAAGGATTTGGTTGCATTTTAGGTTTTGGGTTTTTTTCTTTTATTGGTTTTCTTCCCCATGAATGTTCCAAAATCCCACCTCTACTCAGTGACATGTTTTTTTATTACCCCATTTTCCTTGCTGCACGTGAAACACATTTACAACTCACTAAAACCAACTAAAGCTCTAGCAAAGTACTGGTTTCCTTGGCCTACCTGAAACATACTGCTTTTGTGCATGAGAAGGACACGTGTACAGTGATTACTAGATCTGCCGTTCAAGCAGACCTCTTTGTTTTTAACATCACCTGAGGCAGACTCAAAAGAGTACATAATTCACTGTAGTAGAGGAATCAACTGAAAATTCAAACATCCTAACTCTCATCTGACTAAAGATGTTTCCCTCTTGAATACTCTCTCGACCATCCAGCCGCATCTCCAATATGTACATCTCAAAGGCTGGCAGGAGCTCCCACGCACTCAGAGCAGATTTGGTAAACAAGGTCCAGTGCTCAGACTGCAGGTGAGCTAATTTGGTGCCACTAGCTGCAGCCAGGCCTTCATCTCCTCATTAGGAAAGAGATAAATTATGCAAAGTGTACTCTCAGTACAAGAAGCAAGAGCCAACAAAACCATAGAAAACAGAGAGATGAAAGGAAAAACAGTCTGCAAAGCAGTGTGGAGCAAATGCAACACGGCATTGGGAGTGGTAGGAGTGAACCCTCATCCTGGGTCAGCACCTGACTGACAACATGGCTGGGAGCAAAATACTTTACCTTCCCTGGCCCTCATTTCACTCTGCCTAGCTACGCTAACAGTCAGGTTGAAGCAAGGACTCTCCCCTTGGATGCTTTCCTGTGCTGCAAAGGTCCCTTGCTAGAGTTACTCTTAATGTACCTAAGAATTTCGTAAGAAATTGAGTTACGTAAAACTCCAGAGCCCAAGAAAGAAAACCTTTATCTTTTATATCCCAAGCAGACTCTCCAAAAGGGTGCCTCTTCCCTGACACCACTTTGCAAAGGCTGATTGTTTTCCTGATGACTATCCCTTGAAGCATGCTATCAATGTGTTCCCTAGGGTTGTGCTTATTTTATTAAAAAAAAAAAAATACTGTAGGGAAGAAAGTGACCGTGTGAATCATCTTACAGCCACCTGAGCAAGATAAAATATCCAAGATGTGGGCAGGAAAAAAATGTTTGACATTAGCTTAGACACTAGACCCCTCTCAATCCTGTCCCCTGCAGGACTGTCAACATGGTGACCAACCATTCTGGCAGTCTTCTCTGGGAGGAAAATCCTGCCAGGTGCTGGGCTGGACTCAGATTAATTTTCTCCTGGCCAGCAAAGACTGACCAGATTGCAAAGACTGCGAACTCACGACCTTGATTTGTTTCCCCTCCAACACCTCCCTGGAACGTTTGGTTTCTCAGCCTCCTCTCTGCCTCCTCCTCCTTGCCTAGGGGCCATCACAGGGGCAGATACAGCCCTGACAATGCACCTCTGTGTCAAACCTGCCCCATCGGGGTGCAGCAGGAGCACTGGATGCCAGTGTGGCTGGAGTCCATCGTTCATCCCCCAAGCACAGGTAGGACTGGGCTGGAAGGACAGCACATCAAAGACAGACTACATTTAGCTGGATACTTTCCTTCAATCACTGCATTAGTTTGTCCTGATCCTATAGTTAAAACCAGCTATTTATTCTATCACTATATGCTGGCAAAGATATATTGCACCAAGTCAGCACCTACAATTATTATAGTACAGAAAACCTTTGCTGTAGCACATTTAGTGCTGCTATTTATCAGACACAAGGCTATTACATCCTGGCTCCCAACAAGGCTATACAATTCTGGCACCCAGGAAGACAGCAGGTGCTCTGAATTAAACCAGATCCAAAAGACTTTCTCTTCACCTTCCTCTGGCTTTCCTTAATAGTCTAGCAAGGACTGGGGGGCTATCGGGAAAGAAAAGGGTTGCAAGACAGCACTCTGCTTATCTGACACTATATCTTGGCATCATGAAATGTCATGTAGGATGGGGGGGGAGTTTGCTGTGTTGTGAAGGAGGTGATGGATGGGGTTTCTAGAAATTAGAATCCAAGTAGGTTATATAGTTTCTCAAGGTGCCAAGGCAACAGTATTTAATTATAGTAGAGATTTCTTTGTGAAATGCTTATCCAATATACATGATACCCAAGAATATTACATGTCACGGTCCACCTGCCTATGCAGCCATCAGAAAGTGTACTGGTATCACTACTGCTCCATTCATATGCAAGCCCAGGGCTCTGGACATCTGTTTGGTATCTTTGCTGTATCATCAAAACTTTATTCTAGTATTCTAAACAAAACTATCTTGCCAATGACACGCATTTCAGATTTATTTTTTTTAATCTCTTTCAACAGTACAGTATTTAAGAAAGGTATTTTGTGAAGAATCTTCTCCAATTTTCAAACTTCAGAGTTGCTAGTAAATTGAAAATTTGGTTCACAGAGTACACAGGTTTATTGTAATAATTAAAAAAGAAAGAGAGAAGGAAATAGTAGAGAATAGCTGATTGATCAGCAAAAAGGAAATTGTTTGGATACTTTCCTGAAAGCATGCTCTGCCAGAGTTCTCTCTCACTGTCACTAATGTTCAAAAGAAATTCAAACCTGAATCTAAGAGACTTCCCTGATGTTTTCTTTCTGAAAAAAAATGCATTTTTTTGCAAACATGATTTTTCAGTAGAAAAATGTTGTCAAAATTACTTTGATCGGCTCTTGCCAACATCTTTCTAGCCCAGAGTTGCCAGCAGCTACATAGAGTAATCGGGTGTGGTCTCCATGGAGCTGCGGAAAGCACCATCGTTGGTGATTGCACATGTTCAAAATGCCAAAAGACATTGATGTCTGTCAAATCCAAATGTTGTAGGGGCAGAAGCAAATCTGAAGAATTTCTAAGTTCTATAAGAGGGCCCAAAGGCAGAGAAGAATATATAGGAATAGCTGAATGTGGATCAATACCCAGTCAGGTACAGAAGACTAAGTAATAATTTTCACTATGGACTGGATGCAGAATACTTTGGGTCACTGCTGTCAAGGATATTTTCCTTAAGAAGTTCTTGGGATACTTTAAGACAGCCAGATTTAGCTTTATTCTCACCAGTTTCCCACCAAAGGGATCTTTTCTAAGCTGCTCTGAAGGCCTTGATCTCCCAGGCCTCGATCTCCCAGGCCTCATGTTGGCAGGAAGCTCATTGTCATCTGAAGCACGTTGTCACCGTATTATGGAGCTACTACTGACCATGACTGCCTGATTGCTTTGCTTTTGCAACATGATAGAGGTGGCTCATGGGATTTTGTGTGATTTATTTATTTAGGTTTGATGCTACGAGACAGCAGTACTATTTTGGTAGAAAAAAAAAGCAGATCAGACTGTGTGACAGAGGAAAGCAGAAAAAGGAAATGAAAATATTCTCAATAATAATAGCAATATTAATAACTAATGCAAAAGGAATTTTTTGCTTCTGGCCATCATTGCTGATGTACAAGACACACACAGTGAGTGGATCTATTGACCTGATATTCCTGCTTACTGTGCAAGTGTTACTAATGTTAGGATGACTATATTTAAGAAAGAGCAGCCCTTAAGAGGCATCTGCTGATGGAGATGCAGACACCACCCAAGATTCATGCTACTAACTAGGGGAGGGACCCAGACAGTGGAAATAATTTGCTTAAAAGCATGTTGATTTGGACATCACTAATTTCAGCATTGATCTCTGCCGGCATTAACTTTGCTGTTAATGCAAATAACTGAACAGAAGGACGCCATTAATTGTATTGATATAATGGAAGGCATTGCCCTTGACTTCAAGGTCCCCCTCCTTGATTTAGTACTTGCCAAAGACTCAACATTGTTGTCTTCTTTCCCCCTTTCTGCTTGTCCAAAATGATATTTCATTCCTTTTTATGTCCCTGTTATGCTTGGAACATCCTGTCTCCACGTTCTGCTCCTTCAAATGCTCCTTTGTTCCTGAAGGTCCTGCATTCACATTCCCTTCCCTCCCTTCGTTCTGTAATGTCACAACTATAACAGAAAGAAAGCAAGACTACATACCCCGAACACAACAGCAGCAATGCACCTGAAGAATTCAAGTCATACTTCCAGCATGACAAACTCCCTCTATGATTCCTTGGATCAAGAGGATTGGAAGTTGCAGGAGTGAAGGCTTAATGAGGAAAAAGCAACAAATGTGACTTATCCATAGGGCTTTACTGAATGTGTTACTTTGAAACATAGCTTTTTCCTACTGACCGGTTTCCAAACTGAATACTGATAAAAAATGATGGATCTAGAAGAGTTAAAAAAAATAGCTGGGGTCTTGAAAATTTTATTTCAGGAATGGATTTAGGGATTCTACAAAGGAAGGCTAGGGAAAGTCTGTTGCCCTTTATTATTATGTATTAGAAGAAAAAAGTCTTATGGCAGAGGGCATTTTAGGTTAGGAGGTAAAGACACCACAAAATACTATACTAAACAAACCAAGTCTAAACTTACAGAACAGTTTATTTTAACTATGAGTCAACTTTCTAAGTCTTAAAAATCTTTAAACAAACTTTAAATTTCTACAAGGCCTGTTCAAGCTTTGAAGTAAAAAAAGAACTAGGTATTAAGGGGAAAGTTCTTGTTTTCCAAACAAAGTGTTAATTTAGACGAGAGGCTTACAAAGTACGTATAAGAATCGCTTTCTCTGACCGAAAGATTTTGTAGTGCCAAAAGGGAAGACACAGGAAGAGAAATACTATTGTAGATCTATCATGGACAACTACAGTTTTCATTGAATAATAAAACAAGCATCAATTAACTTCGCATTTTTCTCAGCCATTATTAATTGTTTGATTTCCTGAGGGCACTATCATGGTAGAAACTGTTATTGGGTGGATCTGAAGAAGTGAGGGTATGGGGAGGATGTCATATGTGCAAGTGGCGTCCCGATCAGGAGGCCTTCAGGCTGTCTTTTTCAACCAATCACCACAGTTTAGTTTAAAACAGGGCTGCTTACTGTTTGAAATGCTGTCAACTTTGAGCTAATCAGAGCCATAGCCTCTGGAAACCAGCACATTGTGGGACTGTAAAAGGAAGACCCTGCAGGGGAGAGTAGGCATAGTGTATGCAGTACCATTAAACTGGCATCTATTTGTCAAAAAACATCCTTTGCCAGTTCTTTTCCCCAACAGAACATTCCACTGAAAAAAAAAAAAACAAAAAAACCCACAGTCATCCTCCAATTCCTCAATTAAAATCAGATTTTTAATCAACAATTTTGCAGTCCAGAAATCTTTGAAGAGATGGGAAAGTGAATGTTGTTTTTCAAGCTGAACATTAAAATCCAGTGATGATACTGGGATTATATTGGAAATACATGGCCAATAGGAACCTTGGATGGGCTTGATCCATTCCAAATCCAAATCCCTTTTTGTTCCTTAATGCATAAAGCTTTCTAAAGAAGCATGCTATTGCTAAATAGTCGTATTTAGGATTTGCAGCTGCATTTTCATGTACAGTTGTCTATCATCTTACATCTGTAAATGCATCCTCAATAATTGCTTTGCACTTGCAAAGGGCTTTTCTCTTCGCAAAGTAGTGGTACAAATGTTAATTTTGAATAGCAGTTCTGTAAGAGGGAGATATTTATTAGCTGTATCTTACAGATTGGAAAACTAAGGGACAGACGGTTAATTGAGCCTAGTTAAAAGAAATAATCTAAATTATTTGTATCAAAGGAACACATAGCGCTCCAGACGTGAACCAAAACCACTTTATAATCAGCACTACAGAGAAAACAAAGAAAAAAACAATTCCTGTCTCAAGTGGCTTTCACCCTGATTATAAGACAATAGCATATGAACAGGCGGATTATCACAAAAAATAACAGAAGTAAAAGTTACTTTGTTCTTTCCTCTTTTGACTGTATGGTATCCACGTGGGTCTTAATCTTTCCTGATTTAGTGAACAGGGCAGGAATTTCCTGGTAAACTGAGGAAATGGGTGTATGCCTTCTGTTTAGCCTTGATTTATTTCGATGTGGCTAATGTGATAGGCATCACTCACCCCAAATTGTCTTTCTTTAGAGAAGGTTATGAGGAATGTAGTCTGGGATGCTCTTGCCCAGCAAAGCAGCAGGATCTTGGTAGCATCTGCCTTTTCATTAGCACATAGAATATAACATGATCTGTCTCTCCTTTAAATTTAGCAGCAAGCCAAGTCATTCAGAAGGGCCAAATTTCACGCTGCTTTAGCTCCACTGATTTCAAAATCCAAGACCTAACTGGAGACCCCAAATATGTCACAGATCAGTCAAATTTCAGTGGTTCCATAGTTCCTGAGGAGGAGGAACAGATGGACAGGAACACAAAGAGGCTGATTGCATAAATCCTGTTTCTTAAGAAGCTAGACTAAAATTAGGTGGTTTAAAATCCAGACCGAGGGTTAATTTTGTTTGGAAGTAGGTGCCTGATACTAACGCATATGGCTAGGATAGTAGCTGTTTCTGTCACTCTTGTCAAAACCAAGTTCTGATATATCAAAATCAGTCCTGGTATATCATTACAGACTATAATGTCATAAAATGAGCCCTGGATCCATGTATACGCAGGTTGGTAGGTAAGCAAGATTTCCGGTCATTTCCACTTCAGCCATGCAGCCTCCTAACAATAACTTCTGGTTTCAGTCAATTACTTTATAATTATGTTTTAAAATGTCATGTCTGATTTGAGCCAAACCCTTGGCTTTTAGCTTTGCCAAGAAAAAGAAAGACTGTGACATGAAATTGCAATATTAAAAGCAAAAACTGTGCTATCTATAGAGGTACTCACAATTCAGGGCTGTATTTCTACGCATTATTTGGGGCATGGTTCCACAACAGAAATCCTTCCATCTCAGAGCCCTCGGAAAAGGTTTCAACTTAACTGTTTGTGAAATGATCCATCGACAAGACAATAAATATTTTAAAAATATTAAGTAAATTGAAACAAACAAAAAAACACATCCCCAAAAGCCCCAGTCCTAAATGTGAATGCCATCAGCAATGGATTTGATTTAAAACTCATTCAAACAAGAAATTTTGTTGGTACAGATGAGAAGGGCAGTAAACCGTTGGACAACAGTGGTGGGGACAGGGGGCTCTAACACAGAAGACTGGTAATGTATAATAGTAATGTATATAACCTCTTTCTGAGAGGCCAGCAAATGATTGTCTATTCTGACACACACCTTACCTCTGAATATGCCAGAGAGTCTCCTTCTTGATTCCCTTTTCTCACCCACCCAGAGGAAAGACTTTGCCCTGTGATGAATTTACACGGAATTATGGAGAAGGTGAGTGTCTCCAGTGGTGTCCTGAAATATGCATGCTATGCAACAGGGTCAAAACCTGCTGCAAATCGTGATCCAGCTGCAGCCTTCCAGGGCTTCTACAAATCTTCCTCCCATTGCTTTCCCCAGCATTCCTCACCACATACTCTGATATGAACAATCCCTTCATGGTAGGAAAAGAGGATGATGAAGTTATCTGGCAGTATCTAAATCCACTGGTTTAAGGACTGGAGTTGTAGTTCTGAAACTTCCCTTCCTTTGCACAAAGCCAAAGCACTCCATGCTGAGTAATCCATTAGGACTGCCACTAACTGTGTACTCATGGCACTCATATGCAGCTCAAATCTCCATTGTGGCTTTGAAAAATCTACCCCCAGTGTTATTCTAATGCAGCTGTTTGTCTCCTTGTGAACTTATAATGGTAATAATGATAATAATGATAGTAATAATGACTGACATTTATATAGTACCTTTCATCCAGAAGGATTCCAAAGTGCTTTGCAAACTGATTTGCAAACGGCCATATACCCATATTAAACACCCCGTCCCTATGTTAAAGAAATGTTAATGTTGCAAATGTGGAGAAGCAAAAAGACAGGAAACACGAAGGTTACATCTTTAGGAACCATATGCTGTGCATCTTGCCTATGAAGGTCTACTACTCACAACATCACCTGGCAAATGCTGTGCAGCAAATACTACTTCCTGAACTGAAGGAAAGGTGCTCAAAACCTTGTGCATCTGGCCATGAAGGTAAATGGGTGAGCGAGGTGGAAATTTCACTTAGTCCCCTTCCTCAGGTGCTGATGTGGAAAGCTGAGTTCTCTAATTTTCTATTTTTATTTGCTGCAATTGAGAGGGCAATACTAGATGTAGATGCCCAGCAGTTAGAAGTAATGTGGCTAATGATGCTGCAATTGGACAAGGGAGGGAATGGAAAGAATCCTGCTGACTTCAGTGAATGCTGGATCAAACATTTGTAGAATTATCTGAGTGCTAGCAAAATTTCATTCTCTCCCTTTCATGTATTTATTATTGATATTGTGACTTGCTCTATGTTTTCGCAAAGGGGAAACAATTCTTTTCTTTTTCACCCCTTTATTCTTCAAACTATGGGGAGGATAATCTATTTTGGAGCCAGAACTCACATGGCAAGTTTCAACTGAAAGATGTTTTACATCCATTTGAGCTATGTTTCTCTGTTGATAGAACAGATGAGCCCAATGTTAATGGTGCAAACGGTGCTGTTTTCAATGCACAATTAACCAGGTCAACACCGTGATGAATAAAAAATAAAGCTGGCATCAGGGAGGACCCTATGCAAGTTGAAATCAGTTGTTTACGTGCTTGTGACTCCCAAAACATCCTTACCTCTCAACAGATACTTTTTTTTTTAATATAAGATCAAATCACCTGTGTCAAAAGACTGAGGCAGAAGAGTTTGAAGGAGAGGAATCTATGTTTGAGAGTGAATGGTTTAAGAAAAACAACAGCCCCAACTCTTGAGTCAACCAGCTGTGAGTTGCTTTTTGGACCATCTGGACAGAGAGGGATTTTTATGTTTTCTTGTTTGTCCCTTGCAGGACGGGCTGGTGAGCAGAGTGCAAGTGCATACACAAACACAATAGAAACTGGACAAACACCCACCATCTCACCGTTACAGCTTCTTAAAAGCAAATACTAAAGCTAAGTTAGCTGTTAGGGTAGTAATTTCTCATAAAATGGGAAACAGATTCTGACTATGCAGACCATTTAGTTGTTCTGGCAGGAGTTTGGCATTAGTTTGGACTTGTCTGTCTGAACTTCTGCCATACCTTTTATTGCAGAGTAAACCTCTCAGCAGAGTGGGGAAAAATAAGTATGTTTTATCTATCAAGTTCCTCAGGGCTTTTCTTGCTCCATTTTGAGAGGATATTTCCTGCCAACTCTGTGAATCTTCACACAGTGATGGCACCCAGAGGAAAAAAAAAGGCAGCACCAATATATACAATATAAATTATTTACTTTGAGAAGGACTTCAACCTGTGTTTGCCTCAACATCCATATCACCTCATAAGGGTTAAAATTTACTCTCCTGTAACTGCTGCTGTCAAGGTAGGTGGTAGAGTGGCTTCCCAAATCTCTTGCAGTTACTCTGGGGGTGACTTTAGCTTATGATTTTTGCACCATGACAGCTTTCATCATGCCTTGGGTAAGACTGTATTGGCTGGCTTTGCTCAGCTCTGGGAGAAGAGTGGTTAATAGTATCATTTTGGAATTTCTTATTAACAGGCCAGCAAAACTGCAAGGTTGACAGCACTATTAAATATGACAAAGTCTTCTTTAAAACACTGACTGTTTGACTGCTGCGCTAAAAAAAAAAAAATCATGGCATGATTTATACCCAGCTGTACGAGTCATAGACTCTCCTCTATATCTTGTGTCCAAGGAGTGATTGCTCATCTACAGTCTGCAGTGTCTTCAAATAGCTTGTCACAGATGGCTCATCTTGACTCTATAACGTTGAAACACGCTTGTGTGTCACACTGCACCTTTCCCGGATGCACTGCACCCCCTTTTGGCCCTCACCCCATGGGAAGGTTTTCTTCCAAACTGAAGTGTTTGTAGTTGATCCCTACATCGGACAGCCAGCTGTTCTGAATGGGAATGCCATGCCTGTAACAGATGACATCACTTTCGTAGCTGGATTGATAAGGTGGGAGGGTGTCTCAAACCAGAAGGTCACTTTCAAATGGGATTGAGGAGTTTATTAAAAAACATTTTACGTATATACCTGGGAGTTTTTGAGACACACAAGAAAAATGCATTAGGATTATATTAGATGAGATTAGATTGGATTAATAAAGCACAGACACAGTGGAGCAGAACAACAGCCAGTCTCAGTTCAATAGCCTGTCTCAGACAGTGGTCAATACCATCTGCTCCTCTGCAACAGGCAGGGCACTCTTCAGTGGGCAGCTACGGGGATAACATACTCATAAGGACTATGTTGTCCTAAACCCCATTAATTAGAAGGTGGTTTAGGCACTGAAGCAAGAAAGCTTTTATCCACTCTAAAGCTCTGGGATTATTTTTTTTTTTAAATCCTTACAGTTGTAAATCTGGATGTTCTTGCTCCCTAATAGAAGTCTAATCCTATTCTACCCCTTCCTCTTCTCCTCCTAAACTGTCAAAATTTTGGTTTCATAGACTAGGAACAAGATTTTTTTAAAAACCTGAACTGCAGATTTTGCTTGGGCAGGACTGAGAAACCTGTGTAACAGCTCACAGCAGCTCTGCCCAGCCTTGAAGAAACAAGGGAGAAGAATTACTTCAGTCACTGAAATCAGAGATGACCGATTTTGTGTTGTCTGGCTGTAATCGTTAAAGCAGTCTGAAAAATGCCCTTCCATGTATTTTCACTTTTCACATTTAGCACCCATTTCCTTTATGAAACAAGTCTAGTAACTAAGCCAGCTTGGAAGGGATCCAGGGGACATGGTTAGCATCCTGTATTTTAGACATCTTAAGTGCATATTTCTTGGCTGGGCCACTGTCTTTACACCCTATTTGAATAATACAAGGTTTTACTGAGAGGGAGAGGAGGAAGTATTGTCCAAGAGAATAAGGAGAGATATCAACTCTGTCTCATTTCAAATGCCAGCCCTGTGTCTCATTTTACTGGATGAGTTGTGTAAGGTCAAGAGTACAACCACAGGGCTCAGGGAGAGAGGGTACTGGTAGTATTTTTCTGCAAGAAGCTTCAAAAAGGTTTAAAGACACAACAAGATATTTTTTAGGCAATATAACTGCCAGACAGTGGGGGTTTTGTTAGTTTGGCCAATGTCGTTTGTTTGCATTTCCCAAAATCTGTGAAGCGTGTGCAGAGGTTTGATTATTGGTGCAGGGATCTCTGAAGCAATCGTATGAGATGTTGTACTTTGAGGTACTACATTTTTGGTTGGTTCACTCTGTTACGGTGGTATGTGTTTTAACTTGTGCAGCCATTAGTTTGGCCATCTACAAAATCTTATAAGCATCAATTTGCCTCCTAATGAAAAATATTATTTTGCTATTTTGCCCCAGAAATTTTACAGAAGACCCCAAATATTACAATAAAGGTCTGTTCCTACGAGCTAGTGGGCAATTGCCAGAGGTGTCCTTTCTCCTCTGTGGATAGTGATCTCCAGACCAACTTAATGACTGGTGATGAACAGATCCTTTTAAAGCAGAGGAGACAAGAAATGAAACCTAAAGATGGAGTTGAGCCTACCGAAGTAAATGAGAGTATGAGTCATTCCAACTCCCACCAGGTGTTACTTCGACATTCTTTAACAAAAAATTGCAGCTTTCAGATGAAATACCTTATTTTTAAAACGTATTTGTACGTGAAATGTTACATTTTTCCAGGTGAATGGAAAACATATTTTGAGAACATGCAATTTTAGTATTTGCCTGCTGAGTCTCAAATTTTAAAGGCAGGACTTCCCACCCTGCCATCCAATCATGAGGAGGTGGACAAGGTTTAACGGTTCAAATCCAAAGTGGTATAGAGGTCCTGGGAGGTAGCTGAAAAATCTATACCCAGAAAGCATTTGAGGAACATGTCTCCACTTTTCTATACTTGAATGTATATTTGTGTTTTTGTTTTATTTTATAACAAGATGTATTGACTAACTGGGAGCATTTTATTAAAGAGAAAAGTCTGGGTAAAGCCAGCAAACTATTCACTGCCAAAATTTACCCAGAAGTACCTATGTAATTGAATTTGGCCGGCTCTAGCAAGATATTTGATTTTCTATAATTGGATTGGCTAATGGGGGAAAAAGGGTGGGGAGAAGGAGGAACTGGAAAGTTATCTATCTCCTTTGACAAAATGATCCAGTGACTTGGGAAATTTCTCTGCCCTCAGGGAAAGAAAGGCCAGATAAAAACATGAAAAAAAAGCAAGTGATGGACTGAAGCAAGAGGTAGGGCTAGAAAGCAGGAGTTAGCCCATGGCTCTGCTACAGACTCCTGGTATGCTTGTGGGCAGGTCACATAATCTTCCTGTGCTGAAATTATCCACCCTGTGCCTGTTTTATTTCATATTTTGAGTGTTCTGGGGTGCAAGTGTGTTGTGTGCTATAGCACAATTGTATAAGAGCTGGACCTTGCAACGTCACATAGCAAAAACATGCTCTTCCATTCAATAAACAAAAGCCAGTAAGTATACGAGGATGTAGATAAGGGTTTTTGAAGGACTGTCACATCTCCAGCATACATCTGTTTCTACCACGTTATTGTAGACACATTTATTTTTGAGCATTCAGCGATCCTGGACATACCCACTGCATGCAACTCTACTGCATGAGTATGCTTGGCATGAAGCATCCTGAGGTTTCCGGTCAGCTCATTTCCTATAGTGATGGATGCCATTATCCTGTCGCAGGAGACTCATGATATTAAATATTATTAGATATTTTTAAGGAATAAGAGCAGTTCTACCAGATTAGAGAGTAGGTCCATCCATTCCTTTCATCAGTCTTCCCCAACAGTTAGTGCTTCCCCAACAGTTAGGTCAAATGTAGGTAACAAAGATTATATTTACCCTCAATACTCTCCTAAACTCCAATCATTTTCAGTTCTGGGGATTCCTGAGATGCACTCAGCAACATTCATTGCATTCCCATATCCATTCTGCATGCTGGACCCATGAAAAACAAGGAAATTGAAAGCCAACCCCACCTTATGCTATAGCCACATGATTGCAAAAAAACTCCTTTTTAAAAATACGAAACCTACACTTGTCACCACAGCAAGATCAGATGGAATGGGAGCAAGAATTTAACAAAGGGCATAAAGAGGGAGACCAACAGCTTACCTAATTCCTTCCCACCTATGTATACAAGTAATACTTTTATACTGGTGGTATGAATATATTATTTTTGGCGATGCGACATTTTTTGATAACAGTATCAAGAAATTAATGCTATCGTTATTGTTCATTAAAAATGCAACATTTTCATTTTAAAGGATTTTAAAACGTCTAATCAATCTTCCTTAAAACATGAGATGGATTTAAAGCCAGGATGGAATAAAGTCTTTGGTTCTTAGACACAACTGTAGTTTGAAATGAGTGCTAGAGTCCTTTTTTACTAAGTAGTGTTTGGTTTTCTGAAGAAATGAAGCTGATGTGATCACATTGTGTGTTTGTTAGTCTATGACTCTTTCCTGACTACATTATTGCATGGTTCAGCTGAATGTACATAAAGATAGGGAAAAAAAAATAAAGCCTCAAACAACACAACATAGCACTGTCACTGAGGGGAAGGGTTATGTTAGTAGCTCACTCGTATTAGACACCAGATAATGCGCAATAGTAAGAGTCATTAATATCTTGGCCACAAGTAAAGGTTCAGCCACTGCATGCACCTTTTTTAGACATCTGAAAATCTAATCATCAGACATAAAGTCAGAGGAATTCCAGGTTCACGTGTGCATGGCTTACAGAGTAAATTCTATTTTATTTTGCAGATAGATGAGCTATTGCAGTGAGGGTTGTAAAACTTTTTGGAATTAAGATAGATAGAGGGGGAAGAAAGAAAAAGAACACATACCTAAATCTTTCTTTTAGATTTAATGACAGTCGACTTCTAAGAACAACCTGTTGAGAGGGTTGGTTTTATAGCCTCACAAAACTGCAGCCTGGGTTACCCTTGGTATACTGTTCGTTGCCTTCCTGCTCTTTGTAGAAAATTGTACTCTCCACTATCAATATACATGAAGTCAACTTCCCTAATCAGTTTAAAAGCCTTTTGGAAATGTATTTTGTGGGTGTCTCACTAGCTGAATCTTTTATTTATGGGCTTGTACTGGGATGGTCATTTGAATTTTTCTTGTGAGTCCATATTTTATTATGCATTTTATTTGTTTTTATTGAAAGCTTTCTGAAGCACTGAGAAAGATTCTGGGCAAGTGATTGAATAAAAGCAAACTCATTTCAAAACCCCTCTGTGATCTTTCTGCCTCTTCCCACTGCAGATATGCACACACCCAGACTTCTGCCCTCTATTTCATAGCACACACCACTACTTCCTTTCATTTTCATCTTTGTTGAAAACCTAAACAATTTGTGCTATTTCTTAGAACAGCCAGCATTGGAATACTAATAGAAGTGATAGAAACTACAGTAAGTTTATTTATTTTGAAGTAAACCTTCAGAAACAGAGGAACTTCTTTATTTTCCTGAAAGTTGAGGATTTGTTTTACCTTTGTGTAAGAAGTTTTGTAAAATATAAAGTTAAATATCACTTAAAGAATTCTTTGAAACTTTTAAATTTTAAAGAAGATAATTTTGAGATCATTCTCCTTTCTTTTGTAAAAAGGAATCTTTATTATTGTTACCATTTTTTCATGTGGGAAAAATACATTTTTCTTGACAAGAGAATGAAAGAACAGTACGTGCCGTTTTCTGACTTGCTTTCTATTTTCCTGTGCTGTTCTCCATACACAAGCAATCCTTCAAAATGGGCTATTCCACAGACAGATGAAGTCACAGCATCCAAGTCCGTAAAGATACTTCCCATTAAGACTTCTCGCCTACTCTTACTTTACTTTGGAAACTGATGAAAGTTAAAATCTTAGAGGAAGACAGTGATCTGTTCAAGAGCTTTTTACCACTGACTGACCATGCTGCAGGAGGAAAATGCTGGTCTAGATTCCAAAATGCCATCACTTTTTAACACATCTGCTGACAGAGTTACACACAAACATCTAAAGAAAAATGAAAGATGTAGATGAATACCAAGGAGAATTTTCCTAAACTAAAAGTATATTAGGTTGTAACCACCATGGGAAATAATGAAAGCCCTTTTATTTGGGATTTCAATACTCAATCAGACAGATCAAGAGGAAATATCTAACAGAAAACAATTGACAAAATCACATTCTACATCATCAAATCTGTCTTCCCAGCTCTTTTTTCAGGAATGCTGAGATTGCTGGTATCTCCTGAGTCTGGCTGTCCATAGCCATATTATTGGACATGTACTCATGACAAGTCCTTCCACACAACTCCTTTACTCTAGATCATACTACTTAGAGAAAAAGGAATCATTTTACGGTTATATTTTACTTAAAAGTTTAAGTCAACATCTCTTAGCATGATAAACTATATAATGTATAACTAGCTTATAAAAAGCCAATTTTATAGGTGCACTTTTTTCAGGTTTCTGTTACCCACACTTACTGGGTTTTTAGCACCAATGGCCTGCATGTTTGTCAATAGATTTACAGCAGTGATCTTACAAATTACATAACCACATGACGAAGAACAGAACAGGTGATTAACTCCATTAACCACACACCTTTGATCAGGTCACCTGCACTCTACACTGATTTATCACCTCTGTGTGATAAAACCAAACTCAGGATTTCAAGAAAACAGTAGAACTCCTGACAGGTCAACCCCAAAGTGCCCAGATGCTAGTTTTTTCTTCAGTAATTGCGAATAAGAGTCATATGCTGAAGTCAGGCAAATGAACTCTTATTGCACTTAAACATCACATGGTCCAGCTGCACACAGGTCGATACACGTACAAGATTGTGCTTTTTGTTTTGTTTTGTTTTAACATCTGAGACAGCTTGAAAGACTGAACACTTGTAAAGTTGTGATGCTTACTTTGCACAAAAATAAATGTTTTGGTCTGACTGACCTAGAAATCTTTCAAGAACATATTTCCCCTAAGTCTTTTGCATAACACTCAGGTCAGGAGAAGCTTTGCATCACAGTACTACTTAAAGGTATGAAGAAGATAGCTGGAGATTCAATATTCTTTGGAGCAAGCATCCTTGACCCGGCAGGGCTGAACACTAAAATGATGACCACAATGTCACCACACAGTCTGATTTCTATCTTCCCAAAAGGAGGGCACACTCAAAACATCTCCAACCTTTTTGATAAAGCTGAAGCCAGAGAAATACCTAGGACATGGGTAGATGATTTTTCACATGCAGATGCAACTGCACCTTCACTAATATCTAAGCACACAGGAGCCTTTAACACCATGGATATCACAGTGCTTCAACAAATTAAGGGGTCCTGTTGAGGAGTAGGAGATAATAGTTTGGGGCTGGTGCTTCCACAATATTTCTACTCCAAGAGGCCAGAGAGAGTTTAAGTTTATCCAGCCAGATGTGGTCACTGATCATAGATGACTCCATCTGAGCTAGTCACTTTTGATTTTCTCTATAATCAACAAAGAGAAATGGGTGCTTTTGGGACACAATTCATCTGACTGATTTTAGATTCCAACATTAGGATGAGAGAAATCACATCATAAACGAATGTACTTCTCTCTACTGACTGTAACAGCAGTGCATGATGAATAGCTCAAATGTATAGACCTAAAAATCTCTGCAGCTACAGATGATGTGCAGCATGTCTATATAGACAGACTGTAATGGGAGTTCTTGTAAGAAAAGGTGGGACAAGGGAGTAATTAAATAAAATCTCATCTTTTCTTATTCAAAATTTAAATATAGAATATGGTAAAGTAGATGAACAACAATTAACTGACAGAGTTAATGAGATAGGGGGAGAAACACTCCAAACACAATGAATGCCAGTTTTGGTGTATCAGGATTCCCATGTGTATCTTGCAAATTTACAATGTCAAATCGACATAATTTGAAGGAGATGGCGGGTATTATCCTAGCAAAAAAAGAGAAAGCAGCCCATTTGTAATTTGCATATGCATATTTATTTATTCTATATAGCAGCAAATTCTGCTGTTCTCTGAGCAGCACCTTTGCATCTTACAAATTTCTCCCCATTTGCACAATTAGTGCTGGCAGATAAATGAGCTGGCTGGTGAAGCATTCTTTTCTATCCTCTCCTCCGTTGAGTGCACAGGTCCTCAGATATCTTGTTGAAATCCAAAGCACTGATAGGCTAACCTGTGAACTTTGGACCATAATCCAGTGTGAAACTATTCTCTGTGGGTCATACAGGGTAGGGGGGCCTCTAATGTGTACTCGCCAACAGAGTGGACATACAGGCTATAACCTGCATGAGCTACAAAGAGATGTGTGAGGTCCAGAAAACACTATTTAGGTTGAGCTGAACGTGTAGTGTGGATAGTCGTTAGGGCTGCAAAGTATTCATCTCCTAAAACATCAACACCCCAACTGCTCCATCAGAACTTCCGAGTTCTGCTTTCAGCTTTGACCTGTTCTGTTAATTTGCTTGAAACACCTGAATTTCTCAATAGCTCAGTTTATTCATTGGTACGGCAGTTGTGTACTGCCGTACACAGGCTGTAAAGCTTAATGGTCATAAATTGCTCCTTATTGCTCATTCCCAGAAGAATCAAACATACAACATACATGTTTCTCCATCTAAAACAAGTTTTTCTCTGTGTTCCTCTTTCTCCCACTGCAGAGTATCCTCCGAAACACAAATAAAGGAAGAACAGGCTAAGGGGGATACCACCTGTGGCAGCCAACAGGTACCCCTTGGCTACTTTCTCTAGGCCCCATAGACCTCTCCAGAATAAGGAAGGGATTTTCAATTAGACATCAAATTAATAAGACACTTCTGATACTCCATTCCTGCAGGAAGACATTAGTAATTTGTTTGTTCCAAAGGCACCACTCATATTCACACAAAATGGCATTTAAATGTTAATCGAGTCAAGGGATGGGGAGTGCTTGCCAATCACTACGCAACTTAAGGTCAAGGTTTTTGTCTTAAAGGAGGACTCAATGTTAATCTTAAATTTAAAATTCTTGACAGAGAGCAGGTTTTCAAATGCCTGCTACAATGTGGCTTGTTTGATTCATTTTAATGAGTAAGTAACTCCTGGCAAAATGAAGGTTTTCCCATGTCTTCAAGGAAATGGAAGGGCAAAGAGGCACAGTGGACTAATCCTGCATCCACTACAGGGAACAGGAAGCAAAACCAATTTAGACTCCCATTCATCTCCTTGCTCCTCACATAGAGACCAAAACGAGTAATTTACATTCCTATGAACACTAGGCAATTATTGGAGGTTGCAGTTTAAAAGGAAAAAAAAAAGTTCTCAATAATAAATTCAGCTTTGACTCTCTGTGCTGGAAGAACATTTTCTGAACATGCCTGTGCACATGTTTGGTTTTGCTGTTTCTGTGCTTTACATTCTTTGAAAGGTTTGGGGGTTTTCCGGTTTGCGGGTTTTCCGGTTTGCTTTTGTTTTTTAACCTTCAGAGTGTAACTTTTAAACAGCATAAGGAACCTATGATCTCTTCCTGCCTTTTTTCCCAAATGCATCAGCCCCCAAAAGGAGCCAGAGGGTTTTGTCATATTTAACCTGGCTGTTGCAAGCTGGGGCTAGGGCTCACATCCCTTTCAGCAGTTCTCGCCACGACTGCACAGGTACATGACAGACTGTCATATTTTCCAGGCAGCCTTGCAGGGGGTGATGGATTCAGACTGCCATTAACTCAAACTTGTCACCTGAGCCAAGTAAGAAGATACAAGGATTACTTCTGCTGATTTCCTTGCTGAGAGAAGCAAGATTGGAAGGGAATGAGAAGGGCTGTGAGTGATCAGGACAATCATCGAGATACCAAATGTTCTGCAGTTGCCCTATAGAAAGGGGGTGAAGTTAAACTCTATTTGTGTTCAGGAGAGAAACAGTGTTTCTGGGGTACACTGCGTGCAGTGGTTGATGAAGAAGGACACACGGATCTCACAAATGGAAGAGTCCGTACAAATGTCACTCAAAATTACTTATTTCTCTCTGTTGATGAGGCTTTCCGTATAACAGACACACGGACTGCCAAGTTAGCTGAAATGAACTCCACACTAATGATTGACAGGAATAGCAGGAAGGAATTTACTGTGACCTCTTCAAAGATCAATGAAGCTAACTTCTACCCTTTCCTGTGGTTAGACTACAGAGTCACGTTTGCTCTGCTAGAATGTACGTTGTTGGTGTACGGCTATGTAGGCACAGAACTCATGGACCTGGATATCCAGTGCTGTCTGAGCCTTTGTGGACCAGTTGCTCTATTTCATTCCCTCCCCCTGCCACTTATAAAATAGACAAATGGCATTTCCATGACTCACCAGAACATTTAGTGATGCTCAGATTAAACAATGATACAATTGCTTTAGATAGAGAATATTTGAAGAGTGAAGGTTTTTGACTGGTTTTGCCCTACCTAATTAAAAGGACAAGTCTCCACCATTTCACTTTACAGAAAATGAAGATAAACGGTTGAGTCAGGCCTCTCCAGAAAGCTATTCAGTCCAGGGTCTGAACTGACCTCCAAGAGTGTCAAGACTCCTCTGTTAGATGGAATTAATTTGGACATTAAAAAATGTTATGGTGCTAGCACTATCTGTCTATTATATACATATGCTACTTCTTGGAGAAAGGAGGGAGGTCAGCAGAATTGTCACCTTGGACTTCCGGAGGGCAGACTTTGGCCTGTTCAGGAGCCTGTTTGACAGAGTCTCTTGGGAGGCAGTCCTGAAGGGCAAAGGAGTCCAGGAAGGCTGGACGCTCCTCAAGAAGGAAATCTTAAAGGCGCAGTAGCAGGCTGTCCCCAAAAGATGAGCCAGCAGGTAAGAGGACTGGCCTGGCTGAACAGAGAGCTTTGGCTCAAACTCAGAGGAAGAAAGAGAGTTTATGGCCTTTGGAAGAAGGGGCAGGCCACTCAGGTGGACTACAAAGATGTCGTTAGGCTGTGCAGGGAAGAAGTCAGAAGGGCCAAAGCTGAGCTAGAACCTAATCTGGCTACTGCCATAAAAGACAATAAAAAATGTATCTATAAATACATTAGGAACAAAAGGAGGACTAAGGAGAATCTTCATCTTTTGTTGCATACGAGGGGAAACAGTGACAAAGGATGAGGAAAAGGCTGAGGTACTTAATGCCTTCTTTTCCTCAGTCTTTAGTAGTAAGAACATTTGTTCTCCAGGTATGTAGCTCCTTGAGCTGGAAGACAGGGAAGGGGAGCAGAAAGAAACTTCCATAATCCAAGGGGAAACAGTTAGCGACCTGCTACACCACTTAGACACACACAGGTCTATGGGGCCAGATGGGATCCACCCAAGGGTACTGAGGCAGCTGGCAGAAGTGCTGAGCAAGCCACTCTCCATCATTTATCAGCAGTTCTGGCTAAACAGAGAGGTCCCAGTTGATTGGAAGTTAGCAAATGCGATGCCCACCTACCAGAAGTGCCAGAAGGAGGATCCGGGGAACTACAGGCCTGTTAGTCTGACCTTGGTGTCAGAGAAGGTTATGGAGCAGATCATTGTGACTGCCATCACGTGGCACATACAGGACAACCAGGCTATTAGGCCCAGTCAGCGTGGATTTATGAACTTGACCAACCTGATCTCCTTCTATGAAAAGGTGACCCACTTAGTGGATGAGGGAAAGGCTGTGGAGGTTGTCTACCTGGGCTTTAGTAAAGCCTTTGACACTGTTTCCATAGCATTCCCCTGGAGAAACTGGCTGCTCATGGCTTGCTTGGATGTATGCTTTACTGTGTAAAAAATTGTCTGGGTGGCCGGGCCCAAAGAGCTATGGTGAATGGAGATAAATCCAGTTGGTGGCTGGTCACAAATGGTGCTCTCCAGGGCTCGGTACTGGGGCTAGTTCTCTTTAGTATCTTTATCAATGATCTGGGCAAAGCGATCTAGTGCACCTTCATTAAGTTTGCAGACAACACCAAGTTAGGTGAGAGTTAAGCTTGAGGGCAGGAAGACTCTACCAGAGGGATGTGGACAGGCTGGATGGATGGGCCAAGGCCAATTATATGAGATTTAATGAGGCTGAGTGTTGGGTCCAGCACTTGGATCACAACAATCCCATGCGACGCTACAGGCTTAGGGAAGAGTGGCTGGAAAGCTGCCCACTGGAAAAGGACCTGGGAGTATTGGTTGACAGCTGGCTGAATATGAGCCAGCAGCGTGCCCAGGTGACCAAGAAGGCCAACAGCATCCTGGCTTGTATCAGAAATAGTGTGACCAGCAGAACCAGAGAAGTGATCATCTGACCCTGTACTCGGCACTGATGAGGCTGCACCTCAAATACTG
>VZSC01009296.1:0-45426 GCA_013398225.1 Steatornis caripensis
CCAAGGATAATTACATGCAATTTTTATGCTGCCTCCGACATACTTCAGTCTCTGAACATCAAAGCACTGGTAAGTAACGCTACAAGTTGCCAGGAGTAGTGCGGATCAAAATGGAGCTTGCGGCGAGAAGCAATGGGTGGCAAGGTGGGTAATTGCAGCAGCCTTTCAACGCCGCAGATGCCGGCTGCGGGTACAAAGGGAATAAAGTAGGTGATCACAGGCCGGGCCCAATTGTTTGCCGTGTACAACCTCAGAGCCCTTGTTAAAGCCTGGAAGGGCAGGACAAGCCGGCTGAGCGTGCCTCCTAAGCAGAGGCAAACACCTTCAGAAAGCACCAAAGTGCCAGGAAGGAGGAGCAGGATGCCTGACCTGGCACGGAGGGATTAACGGCGGGATGAGCTGGAGGCCAGATCCCTTCTGAGCCTCCCATCCCCAGCACTGGGAGCAGGTTGTTGCAGTGGCTCTAGGGAGCCCTGTTGAAAGCTTTTACTGGGCTGGCATGTTTCCGTACCACCTCCATCCTGGAGAGAGGCACAGGCCCCCCCCTTCAGACTGTAAATACCTCTAAATCATACGCTGGGAAGCGTTTTCCACAGCCTTGGGAGGCAAAAGTAGACTCTTCTGGTCAACACTGCTCATAAACAAGCCCTTGCTTTCCTCAGGCCAGGAGGGCACCTTCACCCAGGGCTGCGTAAAAGCAGGGATCACGCACGACACCACTCCGACACACCACGGCCTGCTCCGCGCAGCTAACTACACACAGCAGCTTCTCAGGGAGCGTTGCGGGATGCAACGAGGCACAGCTTGGACCAACTGCCCCCCCTCCGGCTGCTTCTGCTGGGCCCCTCTTCCTTTTGAGAGAAGGCAAAATCGCAACCGGCAACATCCAAATTTCTCCATCCCGGAGACATGGATATGAGCTGCATCCGTAGTTGCAGCACGCGGTGAAACTGAACGCACAATTTAACGTTTTTTCCTGAATGACAGTTTTAATGAAAGACATCTCAGCACTTAGAAAATCAGCATAAATGATCAGTTGCTAATCTCGTTCTCCCAGTAACTCTGGGAAGTGAAAAATAGATGAGGCAGAATAAACTGGGGGCTGAAAACGGAGGTGGGGATGGAAGCGGGGGTATGTTTTGCTCCTCTTTCTGAGAAATCACATAGCAATTGCCACTGATTAAAAAACTCACTTTTTTTTTTTTTAACAAAAGGCACAATTTGCTGCGCCACCAGTGTTGTGCAATAGTCTCTGGGCTCAGCAGAGGGAACTGGATAAGGCCCTTGTCACGCGTCTCCCCATTCTGTCACCTTTTGCCCCCCAGCACCGCTTGCAGAACCCCCGCACCCCTGCCACCACACATAACTGAACGCACAGCGAGGACAGCACAGCCTTGATCACAACCGGGAGAGCACCAGCGCTCAGGAGCCGTAGCTCTGGAAAACCTTGGACCAGAATCCTTGAAGGATTGGGAACGGGGACAGGTGAGCGGCCGACACAGATTTTCTACCTGTAGACAAGCGCAAAGTCACGAGATCCCCGGTTCAAGACAAATGCCAAGAGAACGCCTTTGCATTCACTGGACAGAGCTTTTGTGAGCGCACAAGCACCGTGCTCTGCTCGTTAATGCCTCAGGCTAAAGAGCAGTTATTGTGCTCACTTCTTCGGCCCCAGACAGCCCGGGGAAGGAGGGCAGGTACGTAACAAAGAGGTGCGCCAAGCCTCGGTGGGAACCAATTCACTGCAGGGGCCCCAGGCACCGCGCTGGTCCAAGCTGATGCAGCCGGTGACGTTCCTCACGTCGCAAGGACGACAAGGCAGCCTTTGCTTTGACTTCACTCTTTCCAGCTGTCCTATTCTACTCAAAATCTTACCCTGGTCCTGTCACCACGGTATCTGAGCTCCTGGGGGCAAAGCATTAATCTTTACAGCATAAGAAGGGACAATTTTGACATCAACGTATGACTTGTAACAGCTGCTATTTCATGATGGTGCCTTTTGAGTACTTTTATGAGGTTGTTTTCGTTATTCGTGCATTTTTATAGCTTCCGCAACGTCTTAAGTGCATCCAAGAAGGTACTTTATAAATAAAAACTTTAATAAGGTTAAGGATTTAACTTGAAGAAAAAACAGTTTGCAAAGTTATGAATCCAATGGCCGCTTTTCCATGCCCTTCTTGTCAGTGCAAGACCTCGTATTTATTAGTTATTAGGTTTGGTGCCCATACTTCAGACAAAGCAGTTGGAGTCTCAGCAGATCACTGCGTTTCAGATATATAACTAACTTTTGCAGATATTGTATTTGTTGTTTCCTGTATAATTCAGATATCAGTTCAGGAGCTATAACAGGCTTTTTTTTTTCCTTTTATATCACTTTCTTAGAGGCTTTTAAAATTTTATGGTACCTGAGCCACCAATTATCTCCAGCCAACAGGACAGAGAGGAAACACAGCCCATCATGCTAGAAGGTCCTGTGATACATAAATGCGCTGCTCCTACGACTACTTCATTATTACGTGCAGCAGACAAACAGGAAAACTGGGAAAACCAGGGCCGGATGACCCTAGATCGCTAAATTGTCATTACACATGCAGGTCTAGTGTAAATCAAGAAGTACCAGATACGGGTCTGAGCCTGCTCCCCCTTCTCCAACGTGAACTCTCAAATTGCAGGGGACTTGAGACCCGGCTCAAATGAAACTCTAGTGCTGTGAGGAAATACAGCTCCTGTCTCCTGGGTTAAACCAAACAAGGTTTTTAACAGCAAAGTCTCAAGCTTAGCCACCTTGTGCAGGAGGCAGGCCTGGCATGGCACCTCTGCTATCTTCCCTGAATCACATAGCAGGCAGCTTTCGTGGCCCATCGTTAAGGGTAACAGCAGAGCCTTTGTTCCCTTTCCAAAGGGGCTTCATAAGCTTTATCTATCAAACGAATAGTCATATCTGTGTCACTATGGGAAAATAACAGGCAGTTTCAATTAAAGTGATGCTATAGCACGGGAACAGCAGCCTGAGGTTCAGAAACCAGCCGCCTTCCAACAGCGCATCACGCAACACCACAGCAGCCCCAGCAAGCTCAACTCGGCAAACACCCCACCACACCTCATACAAACGCTGAGTTTTACACACAAAAGACGTAGCCCCAAGAAACCGGCATACTCAAGGGACGTGACAGTCAAAGCCCTAGACCAGACGTGTGCTGTTACCCTCTTTTTGCAGAGAGAAGGAATTCAGGAGCAAGTCAGTCTTCAGCTCCAAAGGTGATGCCAGAGCCCAGATCAGGCTCAGCTGCCTCTGTGCCCAAGACTCAGCCAGCATCAACTTCCACCTTTGGCACCGGGGCAGAGCTTGGCCATTCTCTGCCTTTTTAGACCGTCCCCTCACTCACCTGGTCCCAGGGCCTGAGCCACCCAGCAAAGATCAGCTCCAGGCTATTACCCACCTGGTAGCTGGGCTGAAGGTCACTCAAGGCCTTCAAACAAAACCTCCCCTGCTAAACTCAGTGACGTTTCATTATTCCCATCAGTGCTCCCAACGCTGTCAAGCATTCACCTAATCGAGGGGCTCTTTCACTAGGATTCCTGGGGAAACCGGGCAGGTGCTGCATTGACAAAATAAATTCTTCTCTGAAACCATTTCTGCATTTGGAGACTGCTTGTTGAGCTGAAAGGGCGTTACAGCACCATAGGGGCCAAGTTTTCAGGACAACTATATCACTTGAGTTCCACAGAAGAGCAAATGGAAAGTGTGGCCAGAGAAGAAGCATCCCATGGGTGGCGGCACCCCGGGAACAGCTCAGCGCCTGAGCGGAGGCAGCACGTTCCTTCTCCACAAACACTTTTAGCAGGATCCTCCACACTACGCTGCTGTGAAGTCCTGCTTCAGCTCTGAATTCAAAAGTCTCCGGAGCCTGAAAATAAAGTTTCCTTACTTCTCAAAATCCACCAAGCCCCATGAAACAAGCCATCAGCATATCATAAGCAAAGACCTTTGGCCCATGGAGTCCATTTCCAGTGGTAGCTCATAACCGCTTGTCAGAAAAAAAAAAATCAACCCACATCATATTAATCAGTGCTATTCACAAAAGAAAAACAATTTCTTCCTGATCCCTTCAGGTAATTACATTTTGCCCTGAAGAATGAGATTTTATTATGTTTAGTCCCATTTTATTTAGAGCCTGAAGAGAGACCATGAAGTCTCGGATAGGAGTGATAAAAGGAGATGATGCTCAAGCCCAGCCTTTTGCAAGTCAGCATCTGACCCAAGTTAAAATCATTCAGGCATGATACGGGAAAGAAAAAAAATCTCCTTCAGATTTTAATCTATTTGAAGAGGGCAGAAATGCTGGCTGAATCATGAACTCTAGGGAATATGAATGCCTCCCAAAGGAAAGAGGGCTTTCTTGTCAATGTTCTTTAAAAAGAAAAGAATGTTTCATGTGAGTGTGTGCTGTTGGTTTTTTTCCCACTTTAGAGCAAGTGTCCCGTCTTATTTCTCAAATGGTCTTTTCTTTGTTGATGCCTCATCTATTAATAATCCTTCACTGGAAGGGGAAAAGAAGAAGCAAGCTTCTGTCAGACATAGAAGCTGTTAGTCCGAGATGGACAAAAATAAACCGAAGCAGCACAATTAGATGCAACACAGGTCAGTTGTCTGTAGTTGCTCAGTGGCTATAACTATAACCTTACTAAACTTTCCTTATAAAACAGGGAGTTGGACAGCGCTCTGGATCCACAGGTGTCTTGGAGACCTGGAGTAAATTTAGAAGGTTTCTTGAACTGTCCAACCGTACCTGCTACATCAATACTATCTATTTGGGTCCAAGAAGACATTTCATTCTTAAAAATAGAGAGGAACGACATCATGCCGATACTCCCTGTGGAGTCAGAACATTCAGGGAGCTGCCCTGGGTCCAGGTTCTTCTTAGAGCTGTGCTGCGTTTTTTCCACAACATTCGTTGCAAGTGAGCTCTGAGCCCTTCAGAAACAGCGGTGATTTTCTCCAGCCTAGGCAGGATTACCTCCCCCCTTCCACAGACAGGGTCCCCGGCTGCCAAAGTCAGCCAAGGAGCTGTGGGTTGATCGCAGGTGGTGGGAGCTGAGCCCACGGTTTGATGATGCTCCACCCTCCGCCAACTCAACTGTGGGAAGTGGGCAGCATCTTCAGGGGGAGCCTGGGATGAGCTTAAATTTGCAACTTAGTAAGTGAAACCTTCATTTGTTTTCACAGGTCTTCTGTAAACTGCGGCCCTTTGAAAAGGAACAGAATCTGCTGGAAACGTCAGCCCAGAGCTTTGGTGGTGGGTATGTTAAAATGCCACTGGTGAGATCAGTCGTACTTCTGAGAGGTGTGAAGTGTATCAGGGAAGCAGCCAACTACCTGCGTCACATTGCAGGAGACTTGATGGTGCCACCACATTTCCTGCGAAGGCACAGATGCCGTCTGAGCCCACAACAGACCTGCTTTCTTGCCTGATCGCACAGCGACTGTGGGAAGAGTCAGCGTTACTGGGACCTCAAGACAATTCTCTAGATGGCAGCCCCCAAAGTAGGCTTTAGCCTGGGGACACGGAAGCGAAGAGTGAGAATGAGAAAGATGTGAGCTGAAAGTCCAGCGATCCCCAGGGCAAAGTAAGGCGGTTCTCAAGACCTCTTTACAAGGTCTAAGCGGCATTGCCAGCTCCATGATGCGCTGCAGGGTCCCTGGTCCGCAGGGCGCAGCTCCAGCATTTGGGACTGCCTTTCCTCTTTGCCCTGCTGGACAGGAGTATTCCTGCCTAGAGCAAAACCACGATCATCAGCATTACTCTCTGCTATGAGCTCTGCTGCGATATTCCCAGCCTTTCTCTTCCTGCCCCGTTACCTACCTGCAGGAAATTATATTAAATCATTAAAATAATTGTCCATACTTTTCAGGTCCTTTCAAAGGTCACAGTCTGGTTTGCTAGGTTGACAGTTTCCGTTTTGTCCCCGAGACTACTTGCCTTCCTTCTGCGGCAAACATGCTGGCACAACTCTGGTAGGCGAGCCTCAGCAAGCACGTCGTGTTGTCTGGCAGGAGCAAACCGCTGCACACCGCGAAAGGGAGACACTACTCCTGTCGCAGCAACAGTGCTGGGGCAAAGGCGAGCTTGGAACTATGTTTGCTTCGGAGAAGGCTAAAGAGAACATCTCCATTCCCAAATAGCACCACAGTCAAAGCTAAGCTGCTGCACAATGCTCTGCAGCACTTGGTGCATCAAGCAGAGGGACAGGGCCGCCTTCTCTGGGGTATGAGCGAANTTTGCTTTGGAGAAGGCTAAAGAGAACATCTCCATTCCCAAATAGCACCACAGTCAAAGCTAAGCTGCTGCACAATGCTCTGCAGCACTTGGTGCATCAAGCAGAGGGACAGGGCCGCCTTCTCTGGGGTATGAGCGAAGGACAGGGTCCCCAGGGATCTCCGTGAGTGACAGTTTCTATGGGGATGGATGAGCTCTAGCCCTGTGAGCCAACATAAGGGAAGATGTCCGGCGAGCAGCCTGGACCAGAACTGCACCAGCCCCAAGGGCAGCAAGAAAGTGACCCCCACCATCCACCTCGCACATGGGGAGACATTCGTCACCTTCCCTTGCCAGCACCCAAAGCCTTCAGGCCACGATGGAGAAAAACATAGGTGGGCCTACCCCCAAAGACCTTTTAGGTGGAGCAGGGATAGGAACTGCCGCGGCTCCTTCGTGGAGGGAAAGGGTGTGAATTACTCACCTGGAGTCACCACAGATCTAACCAGCCTGAACATCCCTAGCACGGCCCCATTCCCACTGCTTCCGACACCCTTCTCGCACATTTTTCCTCCCACATCATGCACTGTATTTCAGCCTTCACCAAGCCAGAGCTGACGGTCCCTGAGCTTTCTGCACCAGAGGAAGAACATGAGAATGCACATTTCTGTGTGCTTCCCAGCCTTCCCGCTTAAGGTGTCAAACAGCAGCAATAAACAATCAAAATATTATTTTACGAGATAATGGCAGCTATTGCCAATGCCAGTGTGAAATACGTTCTACCTAGAGCCCTTTAATTTCAGTGGTATGAACTCTCGGCTTGTTGCCAAGATATAGAGCCCAGGCTGCGGTATATTAGCATAGGCTGCCTTATCTGCAGGGAAATAAACTCAGACCTGCTGAAAACAGTTGAGTGGAATATCACCATAGAAACTAGGCAAGGAAATGGGTGAAGTGTCTCTCCCCAGCTAATTTCAACGTGACAGCAACCATAGAGACCAACCACTTTGGACCGAGGTGGGGTGGGCGAGAAGGATGCCTGAGCAGTGCCAGCCCGAGAGCAGATGTGTGCCGGTGGGGAGATCCCCCACCCGCCCCCCTGGGCTTTATTTTTAGTCACAGGCAGGCTTCCTCCCCAGCCACCCACCACCCCTCTGCGGCGCAGCGTCCCCCCACGATGCTGCCGTTGCGCCGAGCCGCCTGGTCCTGCACACCTCCGCCACGCACACGCGCACCCACGGCAGTTGCAGAGCACGCAGCGGGGACGAAGAATCCTCTTCCTTTTCAGCTGCACATTTCAGTAACGGAGGAAGGGAATGATCCAGGAGCGACTCACAGAGCCCCTGAACCTTCTACTTACAGCACAAATTCAAATCCATCCCCAGCCTGGAGACAATCTTGTACATAAAAATGCCTTTTCTGGAGGGAGAGATACCTCAGAGAATCCATCTTTGACTGCAATCTGGACCAAATGCTTTGGAGAAAAGGCAGGAAACCCCAGAGGGTTCCCCATTCACCTCTCTCCCTTCCTCCCAGGCTTGCAGGTGCCATAAAACACAACCACGACACCGTGTCTTTGCCGCAGCACCAGCGATGCTGAACTGTCTTGAGATGTCCCCCACACAGGTCCTCAGCCTTGATAATATCTAGAGACTAAGCTCTCAGCTTGTGTCCTCTGCAAAAAGCACATACATCGTGCTTTCTTGCGTGTGTTGTTTTATTGTTATTATTTTCAATAGTTACATGCAATTTCTACTTGAGCTTCATAAGAAAAGGAGACGCTGATTCACTGGCCTATCGTTTCTTCTTTTCTACATCTCATGTCCCCATTTAGTCATCTCTTTACATGAAGTGACCCCAGACTTTTCATTAATGTTCCTTTAGTTCTACTGTTTTTCATCTTGACAACTTCTGTTTCTACTCCATATACTCCATCAGATGCAAGGATCAGAGAGTAGCTCAGGAAAGGGTCTTTTGCTGATATTACACTTTTTTTTATCCCACTGTAATCCCTAACATGTTTATGACTACTTTCACTATTGACATGCTTTGAGTAGATTTTCCACTCGCTCTCCACAGCATCACCCAGATCTACCTCACCCCGCCTCTCCCCCACAGTTACCTCTCACTAAGGGTGCGGTTATCATACCAGAAGCTCAAATTATCCCTTCCATGGTATAAACTGTCTTTCTGTGGCTGTCAGCACTGACTTCCACCTGCTATCGTCCTGCCCACGCTCTTAGCTTGGTCCCCACCTTCTGAAATCCTTCAGCCTTGGCTAATCTCACTAATTACACTAGACTTTGACCCTTGCGTCTTCACCACCCACTTTTCTGGGCCATTAACAAATACATTATGCATCACTGCTAAAACAGATGCTGCTAGTGTTTCCTGCTAACGGAGATGCGACAATTACGGTCTTACATGCAAGCTTAATTTCTTCTGAATCTTATTCCCAAAACATAGATGTGTAGCTATTGTACTGGAGCAAGTAGCTATACTGTCTGGCAAACCAGGGATTAATGACCGACCAACACGCTGAAATTAAGCCTCTAATTGGTTTCAGATCCAATTCATATTTGTATAGGACCTAGTATAATGCAGTCCTGGATCTTCTATGGGCTCTTTGCAAATGCAGATAAATACGTTAATAAAATGAAATGGTACGCAATCATTTCTTAAATTAAAATATTTTGCACGCGATGATGGGAAGCAAAGATTATCCATGATAATCCGCTTCTGCTGAAAAACTGTAACAAGAAATTCACTTAAATTAAAAGCACTTTTCAGATGCTTTGAATTTAGGAACAGTGAAAGAAAGCACTTCAGTTCAAATATATCTGTATGTGCAGGGGGGTGTGGCAGGGGGATGGGTATTATATGTATAAATATAGATACAGATATATAAAATAACATCTATAAAAGCAGACTTTTCCACCTTAACAGCTCTGGAAATGGCTCCTCTTTGGAAGATCCAATGTGAAATAAAAGAGACACTTGGTCCCAAGTCGGGTATACAACTGACTAAACCCTGAAAAAAGAACCACTGAAAAAAAAAAATCTCAACAAGATTTTAAGTTTCTCCTCTTGAGTTAGATGGAACCTGCCCTGGTCTTTCCTGAGCAGAGGGGTGAAACTGGTGGGACAAGCACTAGGAGATAAGAGACCCTGAGAAATAAGGGTATGAATGTATCAAACCTCCCAGCTTAAAACAAACAATGTGTAAATACATATATGAACACACACTTGAGGGCAGAAGAAATTCCAGGTAGAGGAGTGTTTGGAAAAGGACAGACAGCCCAGCTGCTCCTCTCCTGGCCGAGGGCTCCCAGGCCCGGACTACAACTGGACCAGCGCCATCTCGGGCAAATTGTTTTATAGACGAGTGTACAAACAGGCTGTAAGACAATCCCCTCGCTGCACAGCTCAGATCCTAAAAAAGCCCAGACGAAAGGAGACAAGCATAAGGCACATTCGGGGTGGTGACTGGCAGGCGATGCGCTCAATCCAGGAATTTGTTTTGAAAACTGTGCGATCACTTCTCGCTCAAGCTTCAGCTCCTTTTTGCTCTCGGGTAGGTGCAGAGGGGGCACGTGAATCCTTGGTTTGAGGGGCCGGGTGGCTACTGAGGGGCTTCTTGCCTCGAAGATTGTTCCTCCCCTTCCTCACCGGAGCCCCATTTTATGAGCACGCAGCTTGTCACAAAGAGCATCAAACCTTCAAAGCATTTTGTGAAAAATACAACGAAGAGAAGGCTGCTTTCTTATGAACGCGTTGATATCCAGAGAAAACCGTGGACCCTTCCACACACCCCTCCCAGAGCAACGCAGAGGCTGAAGACGTTAAGGGAAAAATGGAATGAAATCTTCAAGTACCTTTTCAGCAATTCTTGTACCCTGGGAGGAACAGGGAGGTCTGATGATATAAACTGCCCTTCTTCTAAGCCTCTTAGACTTAAAATAACCAATGCAGGAGGTTTGTTAAAAACATTTTCCCAATGAAAGCAGAGAAAACCAAAGGCTTTGGTCCCTACAGGGCCAGAGTCACCTATGTTTTCATCTCCAGCGAACTTTGCTCAGAGCTGCATCTTTCTGATACTTGCCTGGATTGGGTGCTTCTACTTGACTGCAGCCCTTGCTCATTGCCAGTGTTTGAAGACTGTCCAGCCTTCTCTTTGCTATACCAAATCGCCTGTGACACTCCACGTTTTCCAGAAAAACGCTAGGTAGGAGATTCTTAACCTTTCAGCATTTCTTTTTTTTGTTTCCTTCTGAAGTCTGAACTCTTTCAGCAGACCCTTCAGATGTTGTAAACTGAATTTAGCAGCCAAGACCTGCCACCAGCAATGCCCGAATGCTACACTGAGAAACTGCTTTTCTTCCACCTGTTTCTTCTGGCATTACAAACCACAGAAGACCAGAGACATGCTGCAGCTTTGTGTAACAGGACGGTCTTGCTATCAACATGCTTCCTCAACAGAGGTTTCAAAACTCTCCAGATAAACAGGATAAAGGCATCTTCTTTTTCACATCATGCTAGACCCCTTCTTCCTATAGAATATCCTTTCAGGCCTCGGTGCAAGGGAGCTATAAGAAATAGCCTTAGTTTCCTTATTCTCCTCTATTTACTTTTCTGTTTCCCTGTCAGGTTTAAGTTCTTGCCATGCCAGCAGGCAGGTCCCTTCTATAATTCAAGGGAAATGCATTTCCCAGGAAACTAGCAACAGAAAATCCTGATTGCAGATACTTCCCTGAGAGGAAATCAGATTTCTGAGTGTAGAAACAACAGGGGAAAAAACCCCAAATATTGCCACTGGAGTTGGACAAGGGAACTTTCCATTTGATTATCTAAATGAAGAACTTGAGAAAAAAGTTTGCAAGATAATGTGCTTTCCTAGGGAAAAAAACATCTGAAAGAATCCATGTTAGGTCAAACCAAATATTTAGTTTGACCAGAAGGTAATGGATTTATGATGTTTGAGTCATTTATTTTTTTACTTACAGTTTAGATCAACGCTACTTCAAATCGTAGAGTCAAATAGTATCATTTCAAATACATAAAAGCAATATATTTAGGGGTAAGCTTAATTTTTCTTCCTTCCCTGTTTTTGGGTTGAAACTTCCATCTTTCAGCAAATATATTAACAGATTTAAACCGAAATCTCATGTATTCCTCCCTTATGGTATTGCTTCTTTCCCGATGTATGCCCTTAACCATCTCTGGCCTTCTGGAGAGCCCTTTGCTCAGCACAGCGGGTGAATGTTGCTTGCGTGCGCTGGAACAGATTTCAAACAGCTCTTAAACGCCTCAGAAACAGATTAGAAAATGAGGATGAAGGAGACCTTGTGTGCCCCATCCCCTGAAGCATGATTAAACCACAGCTAAGAAACTTCATGCTGCCTTTCCTAGGTAAGAGTCCAGGTGACCAACAGCCTTATAACAACTGCTTGTCAAACTCACCAAGTACCCAAACCCATAAAACATCATTGCTTGCAAAACCAGCTCTTCCCCTCCAAAATTTTCCTGAAGGTGGCAAGGACAATGTCTTCTTTCTCCATGCAGCCCCTGTTTTGACACGGTACTTCATCTGAGAAGCTCAGCAGACAGCCTTGCCCACCCACTTTTATCGAGCCCTGCGAACACGTGAAAGGACGACAACATTGTCCATCAGCAGAGGCCCTGTTATTTTTCAGTTGCACAATCTCCAGCCACCGGGACCATCTGAGTGGTCCATCTGAATAATCTGACATCAAAAGCTATTCTGATATGCGGTTCCCATCCCTTCCAGCCTATCTGGATGAACCAGACTGCAGAGCTCTCCACCAGGCTCCACGGCATGGAGGAAAGTGTGTTGGTCCCAACCATCGACCGCTTCAGAGCAAGCCCTGAGCACCTCTACATGCCTTGCCCTGTCACACATACCAAGTTGCCATGCCCTGTTGTTGCTCCACGTCCCCTTCGACTCACCAAGATTTTTCTGAGGGTTTGTTGGACATCTTTCTAGGCTAACCTGCTTTAGCAGGGGGGTTGGACTAGATGATCTCTAGAGGTCCCTTCCAACCCCTACCATTCTATGATTCTATGATCTTGTCTGTGCAAAGAGGCAGAAAGTACCACCTAGGCTGCAAGGAAAACTGCTCACACCCTAAAATCTCAATGAAGAAGCTTGTAGAGCTCATTTAGAACAATCTTAGAGAGATCTCTGACTTCCTTTGAAGAAAGTTATCAATAAGTATTTGGTCCAAACTAACTGAAATGAACTGGAATGCAGGAAAACAAGGTTCTCTGTGACTCTACCCTCATCCAGGTGGGTGACAAGATTCTCTGGACAGCAATGACTTGCAACAGAGAACAAGACCAGAATCACATCTGATATTTCTGCCTGACTAGAAGTTCACTCAAGGCTCAGGAAAACAGCATCATCCAGGAGGAACAAGAGAATCGACTGATTGTGGAAGAAACAGTCACTTCCCGGAAGGCAAACAAAGTCCCCAACACTGATACAAAAGAACACTATTGGTATTTGCTGTTGCCATCTATCCATTTTAAGCATACTTTTTTCTTTTTTTTTCTTCCCCCCCCCCCCCCCCATTATCTCCCCTCCATAAAGTCCAGCTTCCTCTTGAGGAGAAGCTGGAGAAACTTGGCTGCTCCACTTAGTGTCATCACCTGGGAAAAAGGGGGCAACTGGACCTCAAAGTAGAGGGAGGTTGACTTCCTCAGAGATTCGTAGGGGGAGGTTGTCACCCTGCAAAAGNTTCAGGAAACATCAGAGATGTTTCCTGCTGTGTTTGAGACCACCACATAACACTATTGTTCAAATACACAACGACCATAAAGAAATAAAGTAGTTTTTCATCAGAAACCACATTTCGACTTCTTTACTTCATCTGTCAGATTTCCAAATTTACATAACAAATGGCTCCCCCAGTGACAGTGCCGAGCTTTTGTAAGAGCCAGGGATTCTTCATCCAGTCTGCAATGGGTCATTTTTCTCATGATTCAGATAGTAATTGGTTTTATGTAAAACCGAACTGTGCAGGTAAGACATCCTGGACTTAAAAATCATCATCCTAAACATGTACAGCACCTCTCCGCAAACGATCCTGGGACCTTTTACAAGCAACCACTGGGATGGATGGCAGGGAGCTGTTTCACAATGTACAATGGTGCTCTGAAGATCTGGCCAGGAAGCTAAGCAGAAGCCATATGCAATTAAAGGTGCAAGGAAGGCTTACGGAGGAAGATGCTAAGATGTGTCATTGCCAGGATGCTAGGACTAAAAAAATCCAGTTCAGCTAGAAGCGCCATGTGGGCGCAGTGACCTTGCTGGGTTGGGGCCTCACTTTTGTATCTGCACTAGGAAGATCTGCAATGAACTTCACACCAAGCTCTAGAGGAGGAGGAATTCAGCATGCTCTGTACCCACTCCCCTTCCTGGTCTTAAAAAAGCAGGCAGCTGCCTAAATCAAACATCAAGACGACTGCATTTTTGTTCTCTGTTGCTTTATTATTATTCTACTACCTCCCTCCTTCATTTCCTCTCCTAGAAGATGGATAATAGTTGTGTTTCTCTCTCATCTTTTATGAGATATTCGATAATTGTCTGCTTGCCAGCTGCTGCAAGATCCTCTATGAAAGATGCACAGAGGCTGGAAGCATGACCGTCTCCATCAGGCCTCATGAAGAATTGCTTAGGAGACATCTTTGTGGAGCCATTTTCACTTGCTACATGGCTCACACAAAGGATTTCAGTCTAGGGAAAAACCTACCTCCTGTCTTAGCCCGCTATATAAAAGTTTCTACTAAATAGCATTTGTAGTGCAGAAACACTGGAGTAAGTGCTATGAACAGAAAGGTGATCACTGCCATCCAGAGCAAGCTGGTTTATGAGGCGCTAACTTCAACCGTAACTCATGACGCAATAGACTTCCATTTTTACAGACAGGGAAATAGAGGAAATTTGGCCGGAGGTCAGTTGTTATAATGGAGGAGTTCTTGCCTTGCAGCACCTCATTTATACCATTTCATCAGCCACTTAATCATCATTTAATCCAAGGATACTCATTCATTCTGGATTCTACAGCCCTGCGGGGAATCTTTCACAGTGTCATCCGAGATATTTAAAGCTGAGCGGCTGGCAAGGACAGCTCAGAGGATGGCATGAATTGTCTGCATCAAGTTCCTCGACCCTTACTTTGAAGAACTCCCTTGCACCAGCAGAAAAAATAGAAGGCTAATAGCCCTTATGAAGATGAAATGGCCCAACAGCAGCACATTGATTTACTTAGATCATTAGGGCCACCTCACTTGTGATTCTAAGCATGAGAGAGAAATTAAATCTTTTTTGCAAACTTCTTTTAGAAAACCCAACACAGATCTGCAGCCTCCAGAGATTCGTGGAGACACAGACGCCCAAGAGATTGTATTTAAATTTTTAAATAGCTCTGGTTCATTGGGTCAGTCCCTGTTTGATGATATGGACTGATACTTGTTCAGGTCATGGTTGATTTTTTCCCCAAAGCTTCTGGCACCAACTGGTCGTTATAAAATGAGGTAATTACAGAGCAGATTCATTAGCCCACAAACAGGTTCAGGCCTCTCCAATATGTTCCCCAACATTTCACATCCTTATAGGCTCTGGGATGGGATATGGACAACTTGTCTGCATGGCTTTTTGCTCATGATCTTTCTGTTTCGAAAGATAAGAAGGTGTGGAAAGACCAATCACAGGGTTCAGATTTATACAGAACAGATTGAACAATACTAGAAAAATTGACAAACTGCAAACATAACAGTGCAAACCACAAAAGAAGAAACAGGGAAAAATCTGATTGTTAGCCCGTGAGACAGAGTAATCATCCTAAAAATTGTGGAGATATATTAATGTTGCTAAGGCTCCTTTCAGACACCAGAGTCAGCCTCTCATCTATAACCAAGAGAGCAATTTTAGAATTCAGCAAGATCAATCACAAAGCACTGGTGAAGTGGGAGAAAATACTTCCCTGGAAGAGAGCAGATTGAAATTCCCAGATGCTCAGTGACACCAGTTGTTTCTCAGTTGCACATGAAATAACTGGGGCCAGATTCTCCTTCATTGTGCCACGGACACCGAGAGACAGAAGCAATCCTAACACACGAAAGAACAACAGTTACGTTAGCCTGTACCTAGGTTTGGGGTTTTTCTCCTCCTCTCATCAGCAAAAATCCTATCGCGACGTGTTCTTAGAAGCATCTATTCACAGTCATAAGAACAGGGTAGAACATATTTGCAACAAAAGATGACTGCAACAATTTGTTATTTGCTCCAAAAGGATCAAGAATGAGCCGCAAAATTGGCATGCTGTTTGGAGATGTAAAAAGCAACAGGGCTATTTTGCAAATCACACTGGTGTCCGGGGCAAAGTCATCCGGAGATGTGCTCCAGCCATGTTCCCAGCCTCAAACAGTTCTACAAAACCAATTAAAAGGGCTGAAGGATTATCAGGACCCAGAGCCTATGTATATTTCTGGTTCAGACCAGCTTGAAAGGGACGGTTTGAAGGACTTTGTGGCATGAGGGGCTAGAAAGCCTTATTCAGAGGAACAAAGGATTAGTTTATGGGACAGTAATTACTCTGCAGTAAAGGACATTAATTTGAAGTTACTAGGGTTCAAGAAATTTTATTATTCATCCTGCACCCCATTTGCAATGATATCATTTCAAAGTGATGGATTCAGATTTACACAAGTAATGCTGGAATAGGACAGAGAATATACTTTCTATGTTTTATGAGCATAAAGAGATCCATAAATTCTGAGTGAAAAAAGTCATTACAAAGATAGAAAATATTTTAGCTGTCAATCTGACTCTACTGCTGAGGGAATAATTCAGCAGGATACAGGAGCCCTGCAGACCCAACCATCCTTGCTGGTTGCCCGGAAAGCAGCTGGCAGGTCCCCACCGACAATGCTGTGCCTTCCCACCTCCCGCCCATGGGGTGTACAAACGGCACAGCCATGGCCCAACCTGCGCTCATCAGTCTGCTACGACGGGGAAGGACAAGATAAGCACAACAAGCTGTGGGACAGGAAGGCCCATCTCTTTGCACCGTACAAATGCAACACCCTTCTACCTTCACCCCGTTGAACAGGCTTTGGACCCATGGGAAGCCAGTGGGACCTCTGCCAGCAACTACACCAATCAAAGCCAGCCCCAAGCTGGGAGTTCTGCGCTGCAACATGGCCAAAAAATTTTGGGACTGATCTGAAACCCACTGAAGTCAGCAACAAGAGCGTTAAGGATCTACCACCTACAGCAAACTGCTAAAACCGAAGCACAAAGCCTCTGCCTTTCCCACTGGTAAAAGGAAAGGCCCTTTCCAAAGATGCGCGTCACCCACTTGAAAAAAGCAGCTATGCAGCAGGTTAGAAGGGGTCTCAGCCAGCGCAACATCACAGAAGACTACAGTAAGGATGAACATGTTGAAAAACCTCTGCTGTACACAAGCGAAACATTTTTGAGTTGGGAAAAAGGAGCATCACTGGGAGCTCCCTCACCTTCCCATTACACTCTCATCTTTGCGCAGAACTCGACACACCAAAATCCTCAGAGCTGTAGGTGCTGGCAACATGTGTGTACAGAGCCCATGCTACAGCAACAGCAGTACCATACACCTATGGGGCCCAAGTTTTCATAACACTTTTAGAAGGGCTGAGTAAAGGGAAGGAAGAATAAAACCTCTGCTTAGATTTGCACCAGAATTGAATTCATCTGTTAATCACATAAATAAGCCCAAGACAGTTGGGGTTTGCATCTCCCCTTTGGAGCAAAAAGCATCCAAGTATTAACATAAAACAACTGCAGTTTGCAGGATCACGTGGCTAAGAATGTGCTGCCTCTCCAAAATAGGTCTCAAAAACCACATTAGACTTGCTATTAAAACCACATAGAGAACGTGATCCTACCTCAGCAAGATAAGAGCATCTATTCACTCCTAATTATTNTTGCAGGATCACATGGCTAAGAATGTGCTGCCTCTCCAAAATAGGTCTCAAAAACCACATTAGACTTGCTATTAAAACCACATAGAGAACGTGATCCTACCTCAGCAAGATAAGAGTATCTATTCACTCCTAATTATTTCATTGCAAGACAACTAGTTTGAATATATGCTTAATGTTTCACACAGTTTTTCCTATGCCTGCTAAGCGCTTCTGCTTGAAACAAATACAATCACAATTTAATTTCATATACACCAACAAAATGCAAATTACAAGAGCAATAGTCTGGAGTCTTCATCCTTCATCTCATCTGTATCACAGTCTCCCCACTTGCAAACCATGAATGTCTGCTCCTGGATTTTCCTTGGTTTTTTTCAAGCATGCAGCCAAATCACTTAAGTCATATTATGTTTCTTTCCTCCAACATAAATAATGTTAACTTAACAGTGAATGCATTAGAGAACCTTCCACTGAGTTGTCATTTCCAGAAATATTCTTCTTTCACGTAGAAATTTTTCAGTCTCAGCTGAAAGGCAATTTTTCTCCCCACTTATTTCCATCCTTTCAGTATATCTTGCTCTTATTTTTAATTTTAAATCAACAGCAATATCTCCCAGTAAGAAATGCAGTGAAAGCATAGACTTCTTCCTGACCTGTAACTATGGCATAATTTGGAGACTATTTATTAGCCATCTGACAAATATTTGAATTTTTGTGAGCAGGTCAGTAGCTTTAAGGTGCATATTTCACCGTAACCAGTGCAAAGCACCAGAAACAGCACAGAGAAAGGGAGGGAAAAACNTCTTGCTCTTATTTTTAATTTTAAATCAACAGCAATATCTCCCAGTAAGAAATGCAGTGAAAGCATAGACTTCTTCCTGACCTGTAACTATGGCATAATTTGGAGACTATTTATTAGCCATCTGACAAATATTTGAATTTTTGTGAGCAGGTCAGTAGCTTTAAGGTGCATATTTCACCGTAACCAGTGCAAAGCACCAGAAACGGCACAGAGAAAGGGAGGGAAAAACGCCCACAAAACTGCCAAGGTTCTCACATAGTGGCAGCTAGGAAAGCAAGGAAATGACTGCTGCCCAGGGAAAGAGCTATCATATTTTATCTTTGAAGAGTTTAGCCTTGTTTCCCCAAATTAATGTGGGGCAGCGAGTGGTGGCAGGCTGGGTTAATTTGCAGAGCCACATGGATGGATGTCCCTCCTTCCTTGTTGCAAATTGGTCAAAAGGGTAAACTTTTAAGGCAAAAATCTATAAGCACTGAAGTGCTTAACCAGTTGGGAATTACAACAAACCTTACAGAGCTGTTTTCTCAAACTGGCATTGGACCGTCTGGTCCGTACAGCACCCGGCACCGATGGGCTGTGGGCCCCAAAACACTGCACTAACACTAGTGAAGCTCAGCATCTCTTGGTGCAGGTTTGCAGACAGCAGGGATGTGGCAGTGCCAGCCCACCCCATGCCCTCTCACAGGTGGACATCAGCCAACTCCCCTGTGTTATGCCACGCAAAGCACCCATTTTTGTCCTGTTGAAACAAAAAGACCCACGCAGTGGCTTTTGAGTCCCAGGGCATGATCCCATCTATGACCGCTCTGGCCCAAGTTGGAGCCTGGGATGCTCTTTCACCAGGCAGCTCACAGCTCCCTACCAGGCATAACCCAGGGGTTGAAGTGGGGAAGAGGTGGAGAGAGACAGAGAAAGAGAAGGTCTTCCCTTACTTTATTTGCCCCTTTTTTTTTTTTAGTATGTGTAGTTCACACAGTTTTCGATTCGGACAACTGAAACGAATTCAGTTTCAAAAGAGAGAAGAGATTTTACCTAAAGTTTCCATCTGAGTCCTTTCTCACTTCCCACCCCCCCTCCAACTGAAACAATTCAACATGAACACAAAGTCGTTTTGTTAGCTTAACTAAACATGAGAAATCTTCCCCACCACACAAAGACACACTCCGCTTATGATTGTTTTCTCCTTTGCTCCTCCTGGAACAACTACACGATCTAGGCCAGCAGCTCCATCCACTTTCCAGTCCTAAAAATAAACAGTGTTTGTTCCTTGCCCCTTTTGCTTCACAAGATCTCAGATGTTAAATATTCAAACAATCCACATATAGAAAACTGATTCATCCCAATTATTCATGGACATTCTCCTCTTGAAGTACATATATACCAAGTAAAGAAACAATACTACTAAGATTTTTCCTCCACACATGGTACAGCTGTATCACCAATAACTTTAAGATGACTTTTCACTAACAGATGGCAAACAGGGCTAGATGATGGGACGAATGGTAGAAGGTTTCAGATGAGCATTCAGTACAAGTTGCATAAACTGTCATCGGTAAGCTGCAACGTCCACCAAGACGTTCTTTACCACCATCACCTACATGATTTTTTTCTTTCTGTATGTGTCTACTCATCACGAGACGAGAAGTACCTAAAGTTATCAACAGACTTCAAGCCAAACACTTCCATCTCTTTTTGTTGTTTACAGTTTTCTACTTTTAGGTGGAGTTTTCTAGGTGTCTGAGTGTTCTTCAGTAACTGATGAAGTGGCAGAGCCCCTTCCTAAATCAAGCAGGACTGTAACAAAACTCCAGTAACTTCATGAGAAGCCCTAGAAATCTTTCATTTTGGATTGGTGCCCTGGAACTTGACAGGGAATGAGCCCATGCAGGAGAAATGAGCCTATCGCTGTTCCCAAAAAACACACTTTGAAAGTATTAAGTGAAAATTAATGGTTACTTTTGTCTTTCATATTTCTACACCTCCCTTTCCACTGTAAAATAAGAAACATCAAAGTCAATCTCACAGGGGTGTTGTGAAAGTGAATTGATGTTTGTGTGAAACACTCATACTATAGCAATGAGGTCCATAAGAAAAGGTCTAGAAGGAAATGAAGATTCCTATCTTCAGCCCCCCGGTTTGAATGGCGAGCTGTAAATTAAGACCCAGGGCCGTGCACCGAAGAATAAAGATGGCAAATGAGATAAGCATAGTCCCTCCTGCAGCCTCAAACCAAGCTGAAACCCTCCAGAGAAGCATAGGAGTGATCAAAGACCAGTAGAGACGTGTTGCCAGACAGGGTTAATTCCAACCCTTCCCCATTTCTGACCAATTGCTCACTGAGAAGAAAATGGGTTTGGGGCTTTATGAAAGAACAAGTCAGCCTGGAGATAGGCCAGGTGCCTGGCAGGATCTCCCTGCCCCTAGGAGCGTTCCCACCAAGCACTGCCGTGCTCCCGGGAAGGCCATCTCCTCTCCTGCCAAGACATAGGTGCAGCTAGGACAGGGCAGACCAGAAGCCTTCCTCCCTACCGTGCTGCACCCCACAGGAGCAAAGCACCAAGAGCAAACAGAGCTGCGACACCACTCATCAGGTGTGCTCCACGCCCAGGTTGTAAAAGGCTCCAGGGGCAGGTGTGCTATAGAGATGCAAGTTAATATTTGACAGAGCGAGAAGACCACCTGCACCCCGGAAGCACAGCACGTAGCGTCCCATGGGGCGCCCCAGCTGATGCTCACCCACTCCATAGCAGGCATCTCATGCCCCTCCGCTGATGAGCACAAGCAATAGCTTTCCACTGGGGACAGGCAGAGCAGGGTGGCTCCTCAGGAGATGGAAAGGCATAATATAGCAAAACAACTCCAAGGACCACAACGCCGTTGTGCAAGTCTGAAATCAGCCTAAGCACGTTGAAGTTCAGCTTCTGCGGGCTGGGCCATCACTCCACGCCAGCAAGCACAGAGCAATCGGGAAGACTCATGAACAGAGAAGACTTTTCAGCAAAAGGCTGCGTCTTTAAGGGTGGGTCTGCCGGACCCGTCTGCTCAGGAACCGAGTATCACAGCAGCATAAGAAATTTTTTGCTGGATCATTTTTGTTAGATTCCTCCCCTCCATAGATTTAGGTCAACCACAATACTTCAGTAACTCATGCTAAGTTTGCCAAAACATTTCGTTCAAGGAAGGGAACATGAAGAACATTTTGTATGTCAACATTGTTAAACTGAAACCTTTAGACTTTGGAGTTTGGTCTTTTCTGCTTGGAAGGAAGTTACATTTTAATTTCATAAATAAAACTGAAGTTATGGAGAATATTAAACTCTCCACAAAGTTTCTTAATCCAGATTAGACAAAAAATGTTACTCTTCATTTTACCCAATTGTCTTGCCTTTTTAATCTGCTTTTCATCCAAATCTCGGTTCTTTCAGTGCTCATGTATGGCATGAAACAATTTCCTTGATTTTCCAGAGCTACAAGCAAGCCAAAATAACAGCTATTTGCACAACCAAAGTGGTTGCTCCACATACATTTCCATACCTATCAGACAGCTATATTTAACTGCTTAATTACGGAGGGGGAAGAGGAGAACAGTAAGAATGCCTGCACCTGGCAGCAACCAACCATCTCTCCTTGCTTTGAAGCAGCCCTGGAGCCCCCCTGAATCTCCTCTTCATCCTTTCATTCCCCTGCTTGGTGCTGGAACAGGATGTCACATCTCAGCCTGTACATTTTGTCCCCATCTTAAATCTCTGTTTGAAGAACTACAATGACTCTAAAAATGAGAAAGCTGAGAGGTTTAATGACTTTTATCCATGTTTGAGAGGCGCTCTCAAGTATATCCAGGGTTCCTGGAATTGCAGCCCCAGTGCCAGGGAGAAAATGAACAGCAAGAGACAGGCTAAAAAAAAAAAATCCCCGGCTCCCGGATATTTGCCCGAGACACAGCTCGTTTCCAAGAACACCGCCCTGTCAGTCCGGCTGGGGCTAGTCTCGAGCAACGCCCTTTCCGTCTCTCTGCTACAAGGTCACACTTGTATTAAGCTCATGGATTTAGCGATCCTCCTCACACACGTGCTCAAACCAGACTTGGGGCTGGGTGAGGTGGGAAGTGGCAAGAGGTGGATTTTGCACTGCTGAATTTGCTTTAATCATGGGAAGACGATCTGCATCCGGCACAGACTGCGGCTTAGCTCCACGCGCTGCAGGAGCCAGCTACCTGACACCAGAGCTCCAACAACGCTCGTTTGTCTCTCACAAACGGCACGCCACACTTCTCCAGCCTCAAGTTGAAAAAGCAAAGCCTGAATATTTTGGAAGTCATTTCTACCAAGTCACCTTCCCAGCGTCTGCAGCCTCTTAAGTACGCAGAGCCCCGGCTGATCCGCCGGCTGCACGAGGGGACAGGCAGCAATGCCAAGGGAGAGGAGGGAGCCCAAGGAGCTCACGTGCCATCTTAGATTTCAGTCCGGAGGTATTAAGGGTAATAACGCACCGACTGAAGCCCTTGCACAGGATGCAGCTCTGTTGAAGGGTACCACCAGATCAGCAGTTTTCTACCTGTCACCCTACGTCAACGCTTTAGCTAAGAAACAGACAGCTCTTTTCAGCTGCACCTTGTAAGTCCTTCAGTCAGGGCACGCGCAGAGCGATCACGTGGGTCCTCACCCCATCTCTCCCCGTGTTTTAAAGATTTTATTGGTTGTTTTGATCTTGCTCTTGTCCCTCATTCCTAAAGAGGAAAGCAGGCATAAGTGCGACCCGAGGTTCCTGGTAAAGATGAGCACTCAGTAGCAGCCACAAGTTTCTTACGGACAAGAGGCAGTACTCAAGACTTGGAGGCTTTCCCTGCGCCTCAGACACCCATATGCTGCCTGACACTTGGCTGCAAACACCACGGGACTCTGCCTCGTGGCCAAGTCCCTCAGACCACTTGCCTGCAGCTGAGCTGCCCACGCACCGCTTGGAAACACTGGCACAAGGCAGCTGGATTTCACAGATCTCCTCCCTTCCTACAAACATCCAAAAGAGCCAAGAGTCTTAAAGTATGGTGGAAAGCGCCCGGCAGGGACGTGCACAAAGGCTTTGTCTCTGTCCTGGTGAAGATGCTCTGTCCCTCTCCTGTGCTTTCTTCACCCCAAGTGGCTGCTGCAGGCTCCTTCCCAGTCCTGCCTCAATCCATCCATCCCAGGGCCACGAGGCTCCAGGTAAAGAGCTTCCACCAGCATGTTCACTGCAATCCCAGCTTCAGTTGTGCTTTTCACACCAGCAGCAGGGTGTGCAACGCCACCACTGCCAGAAACAAACCATGGGGCAAGGCAAGTATCTCTCTGCCCCCTCCAGCAGAGCCCCGAGCAGCGTGAGCACCCATTAAATCACACCCCACGGAAGCGGCAGCGGAGGTTGTCCTCCCAGTCCCTCCTTCGTACAAGGTCCTGATCAGCCTCGCAATGTGCCCACATGGTTCACTTCCCCACGCCATACACACTGCCCGCACGACTCCCACAAGGACATCAAGCCTTGCTCTATCCCAGTCTCCTTTCCACGGGTAAGGATCCTCTTTCACAAACTGCATTACAGTGATTTTTAACCACCTAGCCATGGGCAGAAGGTTGATTCTCTCAGGCCCTCTCATACCGCTGGAGGCATCGTGGCTGTGATATTCAGTGGACCATGAACATAAGGGTGCCTGCATGTTATGGAGCCGCTCTGAGCTTCTGTCAGCAATGCTAAGCGCTCCCTTTACATGCTAGGTGTCATTACTTGGGNTCTCAGGCCCTCTCATACCTCTGGAGGCATCGTGGCTGTGATATTCAGTGGACCATGAACATAAGGGTGCCTGCATGTTATGGAGCCGCTCTGAGCTTCTGTCAGCAATGCTAAGCGCTCCCTTTACATGCTAGGTGTCATTACTTGGGCAGAATCCCTGCCTTGGTGTACCGAGGGTGTGAATTTTGTCTCTTTGTGTACCGAGTTCATTGGTACAAGCAAGACCACAGGCTGGGAGATACCATCTCCTGATGTCTGACAGAGCTTATTCACAAACCTCTCACTCAGACCTATCAAGTTGTTTCCAGTTTTTGAACAAAAAGATCCACTGGCCAGTAAAAAAAACCCCAGGCTTTTTAAAAGAAAGACTAGCCATGTAACCTGTTTCACATGTTTTCCGTATGAAAAATAGTAGCTCACAGCTGTGCATAAAATGAGATTTGAGAGGGTGGTGAATTGCAAACTAGGAACTAGAGGGGAAGACATTGTTCAGAGCAGGCAGGATGGGGACAGCATTACTTATCTGGCCATTTCAGAAAGCCACGCAGCCTCCCTTACTAGAACATGCGATTATCAAAGACGCTACCACTTCATCCTCTCAGCATCCTTACGCACTACTGTTCTTTCCCAGATGGGGCCAAGTGACCCAGCCTGTGCTGGCCGTCATGCAGCAAAGCTGATCTCCATTCACCCAGGCTTCATGTCCAGCCATGGGACAGTCCTTCTGCTTGGGACCAGAGTGAGAACACGGACCATTTGTCACACAATGACAAACTCAGACGCACTGCGATGTCAGCAGCAAGGAGTACCAGACATCTCTGAGGTGGCAGATACCTGCCATGTAACCAGAGTTGGACGACCAAGGCCTGAGGGAACTTCTAGAGCTGACAGTGATGCTGGGGTAATTTCAGGCGAGCAGCCCCACCTTATTATTGGGGCATCATCTATAACAGGGCAAAAAATTACTCCCTCCTAACCCCACTGGCAATGGGTTTACACCATGGTACGTGACATTTACCACTTGTTCCTGAACAGCTAGGTTGGCTTCTGCAGAGCTGAAAATGAAAGATCAGGCTTGGTCCAGGCATATGACCGGGAAGATCAAGCAGAGCAAATGTCTGCAGCACCAAGGGCCCTGTTTTGCAAAGTCACTTTTCTTGATCCTATCCATATTTCAGAACATCTCCAACGGAGCCCCATTAATGTAATTGATTTTTAATGACATTCTCAAAGAAATGACGTGAAGATTTTAACAGGCTATTAGACTGAAATTAAGCCTCTCTCAAGCCTTCCTCCCTAGGAACAAAGGTTTCCAAAGACACAGGGGGGCTATTCCATTCCCGCTATTGGGCGAGGAGGTACTACAGCGACCTGGGGGAAGGGGACACTAATTCCCCATGTTATACTCCACATGCCTTTGATCCCACCACTGCCAGAGACCCGAGGTTTGTAATTACAAGGGAAGGTTTTCTCATCCTTGCCACACAAGCAAGACCAGAGGACAGCCACAGAGGGATCAGAAGCAAAAATACCATTTGATGAGCTGGAGGTCTTTCGGGTTTCAAAAAGAAAAAAAATAAAATAGATGTCCTGCTTGCTTTTGTTCTCTGGGCTCCTCCATGCCAAGCAGGCACTGGCTGACTTCTCAGATTAGGCCTTTGAAACCCAAACAGCTGAACCTGGCAAGTGGTTACAGTCAATGGCTTCTGCAATGCTGCTTTCCCGGTGAGGCTTGTGCAGCAGTAAACTGCTACAGCCTCTGCCCTTCTGCTGCGGGAAGAGGCACCAGGCAAGGACTTCCAACTTTTTTCCAATTTTTTCAATATTTACCCATGGCTCAAGCAATTTAAAGCCAGGACGTTATCCTGAAGACTGGCTTTGCCACAGATGACATTCCTCTTTCTCTATTCACTCACTTCGCCAGCAAAGTGGAGCCACTTTTTTTTTTATTCTCTCAGCAAACCAGTGACAATACTTCTGGACATTTTGACTCAAAGCATGTTACCTCCCCCAAAGGTCCAATCTTTCCTCAGGTTAAAATCTGACAGACACCCACATTTGCAATTTCCCCTGTGTGGCACGCCATCGTTTTAACACATTCCCCATGGTACACGAACAGCGAGCTCCATGCAAGATTCTCCCACTCACTGTGAGTGAGCATCTGCATTTCTAGAAGATTATGCTGTTACCATCTATTTTACTTCTGATTCAAATTCTCCTCGCTTCATTTCAACATTTTTGAAGACTTATTTTTACTTCTTTTGAGACATTTTAAACTCACTTCTTTTCAATACTGTCAACTAGCCTTTCTCACCAGTACTTTACAAATTAGCGTACCATTATCTTCTTCATTTTTAAAGAGGTAGAAGTGTGGATACAAAAGAGAAAAGCAATGGCCTAAAATCCTTTATTAACCAGCGACACAGGCAGCAAAGAAAAACAGGACACCCAAAAATCCCACTCCGTTGCTCAGTCTGCTAGGCAAGGACTGAAACTATTATCCTGGATCTGCCTCGGACACAGCATTATCTCCTGCTACAGTCTCATGTTCTTTCATGCCTTCCAATTAAAGCAAGGAAATTGGATCATGCTGAGCTTCCTTTGTCCTTTTCACCTCTTGTGAAAGTCAGGGGTTACCATGATTTTATACCTGTTATAATTAGCTTTAATGTTGTAACCTGGGAGGGAAAAAATACAGTGTTCTTTTAATAATAGACTTAGCAAATCATGGAGTGGTCTTCTCTTTTCCACAACTGGTAGCCAAGTTTAGTATTTCCAAATCCTCTTAGATTGTACCTAACCAATTTAAGTACTTTATTCATTGCTATAGGGAAAAAAAAATTTCAACTGTGCAACAAGCTCAGGATTCACCCAGCCAGTCCAGGCTAGGAAATAAGTTTGATCACAGAACTTCAGGAATTTGTAGTGCTTCTGCCCAGGAAATGGGTAAGCAAGGCTACAATTTGGCATCAGAACACAAGAAAGAAAATTTTTCACGTAGGCACATGTTTCTTAGGGTAATCTGCATGGATCAGTGATGAGGATATAGATGTTATCAGCTAAAAGTTTTTGGACTGATACAGCATCACTTAGAGCACATGGTTACGAGCTTTTGAGAAGAATGGGATTAAAAAAGATATTTAAGGAGTTTGCTGGACTTGAATCTTTAGCCTGTAGCCGTAGCAGCCAGGAAACAGTAGTTTGTGTCTTTACCGAGTCAAGACTAGAGGCTTTCATCTCATCTTTTCCCCAGACCTACTTCTGATGACCATCAAGAGAGGTGCTACCCACCTACCACCAAATGCGCCAGCCAAAACTGCATATTTCTTTGCAGCGCAGGAACAGCTCACTGCCACTTTATCCAGCTTTTGGCTACTACCCTTCAACCAACACTGGAGGCCAGAAAAGCAGCAGAGATTTGTCTTTGGCATTGGGAGGCAGGATTGTTAACACTCCTACCCAGCATGAGAGCTTTGGTGCCTGCCATCTTACAGCTGTATGTGTCTTCAGGTCTGTACTGATGCCTTATCCAGGACGGGGCCACCCTCTGACAAGAAAATTTCACCTGCCAGAATTTTCTTCCACATTCCAAATCCTGCAAAGGCTGGAGGCCACAGCCAAGGAGAGCCCTCTCCTTCCAAAGCAAGGTCAAGGCGATGTTCCACCATGGAAAGAGAGCCGTAACACTTCTGCAGCATCTGGTACCCGATAGTGCCACACCTTACTCCTCTACAAAACCAGAACATCTTTATCAGTGGCATCTACATTATTAGAAACCACCCTGGATTCATTTTAAATGAGTGAATTTTCAAATCCATATCTTTCCCTGAAGCTCAAGCGTGCCCTCAAAACCTGCAAGCCTAACACAGCGCTGGAGTACTGAAGTTTCTCTCTAAGCCGTAACACAGCTTGCAAAAAGACTTTTGATCTTTAAATCAGACGTTAAGTGATAGAATACCACTACTCCTATTGATCCTGGTTCATGTATAAAAAGGCAAAGTTTAGCCTTGACATATGCGGCTGTTTTTCACAGGTCATGAGGTAACAGACCGGATCGCTGCTCTGGAGTCATGTCTCCAGCATGATTCAGAAGGAATTACAAGATAAAGAAAAGGACAATTATGAAACAGCCTCTTCACATTTCCACCTAACTTATTTCAGGGAGCACCAGGAAAAAGGCCTAATCATCCTCCTTCAAAAATCCATTTCCCCTCTGGTGAATCTGTAGATGATCTCTAGGCTCCTTTGGTCTCAAGACCCAAACCAGACCATTTCAGCTGAAGCAAGTCCTTGTGATGAGTTCCATGAGTTAATTACATTTCCATTTGTAAAGAAGTTCTAAAACTTCAATTTCTTTACTGATGCTTTTTGAATCCTGCCAAAACAGATAGATAAGAAAAAAGAGAGGCAATAATGTTTCCCTATCTCACCCTTATGAGACTTTCCTCTTAATTTTAACTCTCTCAGCCTTTTCATTTCTCTTTAAACAGACATTTCTTCAACCCTTTAATCATTTTCACAGCCTTCCTCTTAGGTTCTCATGCCCAAACTTTATTCAAGGATGCTGGTTCCGGATGTTTGAGATAGGGAACTAAGCCAAAAGACAGTTCAATCTTTCAGTCTTCGTTTCTTCTTTTTTTTTAGTGGAAATAAGCTGAGAGCTCCAATTTAAGTTCTTTTAAGTCCTCTTTGAACCAGAACCAAACTACGCCCAACTATTTCTGATAATCAGTTCAGTTTGAGAGCTCTTCAGCACAGGGACGTTTTGTAGCTGAAGAAGTTTTAGTCTCCTCCAAGCAGCTACTTTGTCCTTCGCTCCTCTACCTCCACATCACCCCCACAGCCCATCAACATGCTCCTAAACACTTAGTCTGATACTGGGTGCTTCCTGTTCTGCAGGTCCTTAAAGGGAATTTTTACATGTTGAATGAGGCAAAGAGGAGTCTTCAACTTTAGCTTCTCTACAGAAACATCCATAAGGCACAACCTTCACAGCACCTGCAAACAGATTTATAGCATAGGTGTGACACACTGAGAGCAGCCCTCTCCTCTTGAGAGCCCCGAGTAGAATTTCTATTCCCCATGAAGCACAGCACTGCTCCAATCTCTACTTCTTATCTTTTCCTTGCCTAAATCTTACACAGCCCCACAAGAACTGACTTGAACTGAGCCAACAGCTAAACCCATTATTGTCTAAAGCCTGGGGTTTAACTCAGGAGTGACCTGAACTTCTTGCTCCAGAATGATGCTTTTAAAAGTCTACAGCTGATCACAAGAACCACCTACACATACACACCCACCCCTGTAGCCAGCTCTTGAAACCAAGATATCTTCTCCAGCACTGACAGAATAAGAACATCCACTGGAAAAACCTGACCTGTTTCCTCAATATTCCTCCCGACATCACTAAGCAAATAAGTTTGATTCATTTATTAATCAAAAAACAATGAAAGGTGATTTTCCTGACCACCAGCACCCAGGAAAATGAAGGAGTGAGGAGACACAAAGCCTTCCATTTCTTGTCAGCCCATTGATTTAGCTAATGCTGACCATGCCAGGAAGGAAAGATTTCTCTTACATATTCGAAGAGGACTGCTGAGGTGACCATCCTTCTTTGCAAGGGTCAGGCAACTTTCCAAACCCTCTAGTTCACACTACAGGTTTGACCAAGTGCTGCATGTAGGAAGCAGGACTTCTCTCTCAGTCTAAGCCTCCTGGCTTCCCCATGGCACAAAAGTGGCCTTCCCCTACAGCCAGTTCATGCGACCTACGCTCTGCCCCATTCAACCTGCAGCCACTGGCATTACCGAATTCATCCCCTGAGGATCCCTTCTCTCCATCTCAATCCGGTCAGATCCTTCAGCACAAACACCCAAATAGCTGAAGTTAAGCAAAGAGCCTAACCTTGGTGTCAAAAAGCATCTCCAAGTACCCAGATGCCAGGTGCTGACCCTAGCACTGGGGTTACCTACAGAGAGACCTGGAGCCACTCGTCTTCCTGGTTCCAGCTTCCAGCACTGAAGCCTTGCCCTGGCCAGAACATCCCACACACCTTGTTAGTGGTCCAGCAAGAACAAAGTGGAAGATCAATTTTCTACCTCCCCTGAGTTTCACTGATGTTTTCAGAGAGCCCTGAAGAAGGCAATGGTCCCAAACCACCCAAAACCTTTGGGGTGAATTGAGGATCCGAGTACACACGTACAAATGCAGTGTTGTTGCTCCTGGCAGTCAGGATTTTATTACAATTAAAACTAGGCTGATTTTCTAAATCCTCGTTCTTTTCAACAATCACAGCCAGTTTCTTATCATCTCAGATGAGCAGGCACTTTGCCATCAAAAGCTGGCCACTTGGGAACCGGGCCACAGCAGCAGAAGCAACATTTGAGAAACAGGAGCCTGAGAAATCCTGCACACTGCTCACCAAATCATGAGACAGCACTTAACGCCACACAGACTTGGAGGTTTAGGTTTTGTTGCTTGGGTTTTTTAACTGGGAAGCATTGAGAAAATGACTCTTAGAACACTCCATAGCCGCAATTTGTTGTTTTCGTTTTAAATTCCTAGTATTCATATCCAGCTATCATAGCAGCTAGGTAGGCAATGCTTCCCACCTATGAAGAAGAACAAGCGGTCAAGCGGATGCCCACAATACATGATTGCTAAGGCGCGATCAGACATTCGGAGCAGCTCACAGGGTCCAGAGTCCTCTTCCCACCTGCAGTCTCCACGTTTGCCTTTGCACGATACAGCTGGCCCCCTCACATAAGACAGGATTTCCCTGCCACCAGCCTCCCTTCGAGAGCCATAAAAAGCTAAAAATGCTGCCTCAACTCTGGACTAATGATCCTGCCTGGCTTTGATAAAGCCCTGGCTGTGATGAGAAAGTACAGCTGCCTTTCACTTGGGATGACCACTTTTACTTTACAGCTGCCCAACTTCAGGGCCTGCGGGCCAGGGAGGCATAAGCCCCTCAGATGGGGTCCGACATTATAGTCCGCAAACAAAAAGCTTCAAAGAAGCATGAACAGGCACAAAACGTGGAAAGCAGCCCAAGTTGAAAATTTGAAGAAATTCTTTTGTTTTCTCTCTCTTTGGAGAAAAGCTATTCGTCCAGGCCTCAGCTTTCTGCCTTCTTGTTCTGCGGCACCATCACTTATCAGTTCACGTACCAGGTATTCAATATCTCGCAGTCACTTCTAATAAAGTAAGAGAGAAGCACATCAATCTCATTACCTATTTGCCCTTGAGAAGTACTCTGACCTGAAACGTTTGCTTTGCCACAACCAGCGCAGAGCTGTGCTTCAAGGATAACTTCTGCCAGGGAAGGGCCATCCCCACCTGCGGGTGCTCTGAGGGCCTGTGACCATCTGTAGCCTTCCTCTAAGCACAGCCCTGAGTCCTCCTCTGCTCAGGAAAGTCTCCTTCTAATTTAGCAGCCAGCCACACAATTACACACCCACCTGCTTAACTCAACCCTCCTCTACCCACCCCCACCAAAATCAAAGCACAAAAGCCACTATAAGTAACAAAAAGAGAGACACGAGCCCTAATTAACACTGCGACAGGCTCAGCATGGCCCCGGACCCCATCTGCCAGGTGAAACAAGCCCAGAGGGAAAGCAAGCTCCAGTCCCAAGGAACCTGCTGCCCCACTGGGCAAAACTGGCTGTAATGGTGAATAAAGGGAACCAGGGACATTTGCCAAGGTGGGTTTTAGAGCCCACAAATCCTTCCTCCCTGTCCAGCATCATCTCCTTTGAAGGAAGCTGCTTCTTCATCTCCCCAAGAGCCCAGATGGCCAAGGGACAGAAAATAGAAGAACTTCATACTCTATTTGACTGTTCAAACTGAGACCTCACCTGCCCTCTTCCCTTCTGGTTACTAACCACTCACTTTGTCTGCATCAAAAAATATTTGGGTTGCTTGCCTTTCTCCATTACCACCCCCACAGCTGTCAGATCATCTGTTTACAACTCGCATTCACGAAAACAGGTAAATTCCCTTTGCCTTGACCGATTTTTTTTATGTGATCTAATTTCAGAAGGTACCCTTAGCTTTTCTGAGACAGCAAGTATCCATCCATCATCGGAACATAGAAGACTTGAAAACAAGGACCAGCTCCATTAGAATCTATAGAGGCTTTGCTCTTAGCACAACTCACGCACAATGCTAATAGCAATCAGTCTTAGTCCATCACCACCCATATTGCACAACTGTGCAAAGAGGCTTACTCCTTTTCCTTGTGACAACTAATGAAAATGAAGCTTATCCCTCTTAAAGTATCCGTTTTCCCCAACTCCTGTTGCTGCTCAGCTTTGCTTTCTAGCACAGAGGTGCCANTGAGACAGCAAGTATCCATCCATCATCGGAACATAGAAGACTTGAAAACAAGGACCAGCTCCATTAGAATCTATAGAGGCTTTGCTCTTAGCACAACTCACGCGCAATGCTAATAGCAATCAGCCTTAGTCCATCACCACCCATATTGTACAACTGTGCAAAGAGGCTTACTCCTTTTCCTTGTGACAACTAATGAAAATGAAGCTTATCCCTCTTAAAGTATCCGTTTTCCCCAACTCCTGTTGCTGCTCAGCTTTGCTTTCTAGCACAGAGGTGCCAGAAGTTTCACATCAGAAAAGCAGAGAGAAATTTTCATTTCCCTTCTCCTAGCCCCTGTACTCCCTGGTGCCTAGATCTAAAGCTTATAAAAACAGCACTGAGCATACTGTCTAAAATGATGCTGACAGGGCATCCAAGGGCTTTTATTTTGCTTTTCAAATTATCATGTTCTATGGTTATTTGCAGATGGCAAGAGTGTGGTGATTTGGGGAGTACACAAGAGCCAGTCACACAGGACCCCCAGACATACTGGTCTAAGGGCTTTTGAATGCACAGGAATGTGCACGTGAAGAAAAAAATGCTAGGGACTATAGGCATCTATCTATAGTTGACAGCTTTAAGAATCCCAGCCCTTAATCAAACATCCACTTCTCAAATACTTCCATGGTCACGTCTCACCCCACACCCTCTCTAGAAGGTATGTCCACCTCAAATGGAAAGGCAAGAGGTCCATAGCCTACTGCACAGGCCAGGCTGGATGGCTCCTATGCCTCCTCCCCACCCTTTGACAGTCATCGCTGCAACCACGGCTGCCGCTGCTCCTCATACACTGCACCAGGAATAGCATCTCAGACTGCCCACATACTGAGATGATCCTAGTAACTAGCAAAGCTAACATCAAGGATGAGCAGGTCCTTATTATGCTACTAAATGAGTTACCTTCCAAATTATTAGCATCACCAGGAGGTAGGAGCACGTTTCTCAGTCATCCAGACAATCAAGATAATTCTAGCTTTTGTAATTTGTTCCCGACAGCCTGAGACAACAGTAACAGCACAGAGACTTTGTGCACATCGTTTGGCAGCTCCGGGCCTGGCACACGCTGTCTCTGCCAGTCCCACCCAGAGATACAGGCAGCTGATCCAACTGGCTCAAGAAGCTACCAGGACTCTTGGAGAGTGTTTAGTCCAGGCTGATTGCAAGCCAAAAAAATTAACTCTGCTCATGAAGGACAGAGCATGACCCTTTCAAGTGCTCCATTTGTCTATACCAGTCTCCAGCAAATCCTGGTGTTGGACAAACACTGCACAGTTGTAGCCATTGCCTCCAAGAGGGTATGATAGAACTAGGAAAGGACCAGAGCAACAGCACAGGTCAGTGGTGCACAGAAAAGCTCTCAGGTCAGGGGAGGTTGGGCAGCGTAAATCTCTGACTGGGGAAATGCTGGATACTCATAAAACCATAAGCATGCAGAAAAAGGAGTTATTAGTCTCCAGATCTTACTATACAAGGTCTAGATGGCACCAATGGAAGTCTGAGGCAGCTAGTGATGAAAAAAGGGACATTTTCTTGTTGTATGTAATTAAACCATGAGACCCATTGTATGTAATTTATGTATGTAATTAAACCATGAGACCCATTACCCAGGATACAATGAAGCCAAAAGAATAAACAGGCTCCCTAAACACAGCCAAGAACTATCCCCTTGGATGACACAATTTAAAAATCATGGATCTATGTTTTTCTTAAAAATCCCTAGCCGTCTGAATTTTGGGAATCAGGAAGATAGGATCATTTTATCCATGCCTTGTTCTCTATTCTTCCCCTTAGCAGCCACCCTATTACACCACCCCAGCTAGAGAGGATGTTCATCGTTCAACCCAGTACGGCAGTTCTCCAGACGATTGCATCCAAAGCCCAGGACACCAGGAGAAATCTTCCCATGAACTCCAACAGGAAAAGGTCTGAATCCTCAAGGCCCTGAGTCCAGGCTTGTTGCTCCATCCACTGCCTTCTGAGGGGTCTGGATGTAGGGAGGACTTTGTTCCCAAGACAGCTGTGGATGTCGGAAGCTTCCACCCCAAGACAGGTTGCGGCAATGGAGTGAAAAGTCCCTTTGCTCCTCCCTTGGGAAAAGTGCATTAAGTGATCATACAGTCCCAGGCCGGTTGAGAAATTGCATCTTTGTGTGATTTAGAGCTGCTAATGGGTGATGTCATGACTGGAGTGAACACACTCCCCTAAAAATGTGACAATAAAATGAGCAGGAGCTATAAAATATACGTGTGTCTCTCCACAATAGCAACAGGCCCATCGCAGCAGGGCAGCCTGCCTCGATACTCATCTGCAACTGGAGGAGTTCACAAGAAATAACTAGAAAAATTACAGAGGAAACAATCTTTCAAGCAATCTATTATTTTCCCAGGCCTTTACTAACAGCAAATCAGCATGCTTCCTTGAAACTAAACGAGAAAAAGACACTACAGCTTTGCTGTAGAAAGAAACTGAGGGAGTGTTTTCCGGAACAAACCAAGCCATTCTGGGCCACTACCTGTTAGACTCCAGTTTAGCTCAATTGGATATTGATCCTGGCTGCATACAACACAACCTTGATTTATTTTCTGATTAACAAGTTCTACTGTCCAATTTTGACAAACAAAGTGTCCATCATTGCAGGCAAATTGAAACAAATACGTATTTATCAATAATCCCGCTGTGCAGGCATCGAGTAGCAAAAAAAGGGGGTTGGAAAAAAAACAGGTGGAAAGGGTTACTGCGTGATCACTGTAATATTTACATAAGGGTAAGTTCAATAAATGCAGAGCCTTCCCCCACTGCCTCCTCCAAAACACCCAGACGCTGGCTGGCCCTCTTCCTATGGAAACAGCTAGCGAGAGCAAAGCTGCTCTTTGCTTTCGTAAGTCTTAGTTGAAAGCTGAAAACGAGATCAGATTGTCTGACATTCACCATTTACCTTAATAAAAATGTGCACTCAACAGGATTAGCAGGCGGTATCATGAAATGCATTTTTGTGATCTGTCATGCTTACATAGAAAAAGAGAAATTAAAATCCCTCTATAATATTGAGGATCGATGTGAAACTCAGCTTAGGAACTGAACGCTGATCACTGCCTGGGAGACATAAGGGAACATTTTCAAGTAAAAGCCTTGCCCATATGGAAAGGAAAGCTTTTGATAGAGCAGCAAAATGATATTTTGAAAACTGATGCCCTACCTATCTATAAGAACGCATTAAGGACAAGTTTAGCACTGTCCTTTTTCAGTATTATCTAAAAAATTACAGAACCTGCTTGCTCAATTTGAGACACACAGACCCGAGACCTCCTAGAAACAAATCAAGGTCCTATTTGTGTCATCACCTCGCAGCCCCTCCCTGGAGAAACAGCTGAGTTTGTCAGTAGTAAACGTTCTTCCTCAGCAACCTGCCTGTAAAGTCTCAATGCAGAAGTGCCAGGAGGATGCGCATCTCCAATAAAAGGTCTTGCTCGGACTTCCCCTCGTTAGCTGACCTAAGGCAGGCAATGGGCAGATGAAAGGGTTTCTGGCCAGTGAAAGAAGGCCGGGGAGGAAGAGGAGCTCCTGCCTTCTAGCACAGGCCCATGGCAACACGAGAGTGAGATAAAAACACAATAAGGATCTAGGAAAATCAGAGCTAAACACAACAGGCTACAGAGAAAGCGCTAATTCAATCCCCTGTGTGCAGCTGCAGATCTTTTAACGTTATTTCTCTCTACTGTAGGTCCCTGCACCTCATCACTGCGTTTGGAAATACAGCCCCAGAATTCAGGAAAGCATTTATCTCACCAAGCACACGAGTAACCCTGTTATTCTCAGTAGGGCTCCCCAGACATCAAAAATCGGGCACAAGCTCAAGCACCTTGCTAAATCCAGCCCTCAAATTACAGGATTAGAGGTCTGTGGATTTCTTCAGACAAGACGACTCGTGGATTTAATGTCAATCAGTATACACTTTGCCTTCCCTGCATTGGCTCCCTGGTGGCAAGTCCATGTACAAGACAATTTCAATGCAGCCCAGCTAGTATCACCATTGGAAACCAGCAGCTTTGACGTTAACAGGATTGTACTTCAAAAGAATACGCGTGTTTGCAGATGGCAACAGGGTTCCTTATTACAGCTGTCTAATCAAGCCGATATTCCGCAATTACGCTCAGAGATCAAACAGCACTCACAATAAAACCGGCACCAGTAAGACGCTGGTGTCACGCCTATAGCATCGCACATTCGGGTGCGATTCCACAAGCACGGCACACACAGGCAATGTTTCAGACACTGTTGCAAAACTTTGATCATCTCAGTCACAGCTAGGCACTTTTAAAAAAAATATCTATTTTGATTCTTGGCCTGTGTTTACCAAAAACACAAGCCTAAAACATGCCTAAACAGATAGCAATATGGCTGTAATTCAGGAAAGCTTTTATGTATAACCTTAAGTACAGAACCACTGGAGTCAGCTGAATTCAAATGTATACTTGAATGCCTTGGGAAGGATAAATTAAACCACATGCCAAAGTCCTTTCCAGAATCAGGACCTTGATTTTTTTTTGAATTTTTTTTTTAAACATGTAAAAGGGCATAACACTAACTAGGAACTAGAGTACACCATCAGTGCAAATAATTGTAGCATCTGTGCTAACTCGCTTTTCATCTTGGTACCCCTTATGCTTCCAGGTACATAAATCTGACTCTGCTTGTGGCTGCACTGAAGTTTCTATTGATTAAATACCCAGCCCCAGCAGCAGGAGAATCAAGCCCTGCATATTTATTTTCTTCCTCTCAATACATAAAGAATTCCCTTTGGCCTCTCAACTGCTTTATCACATGGCACACTGAATGCAAATAGGGTTACAGTGATAATGTATCTAATGAATACATTTGTACATTCAGGCAAGCATTTTCCTAACAGTAAGCTACTCTACATCGCTAACCAGAGCAAAGAATATGTATATATATATCTCTCCGTCATACACCATAGCGGAGAAGGTGCGCAAAATGAGCGCATATTAATAACAAGCGCCAGACTGCAGTCTTCTGGGGGAAAAGCTAACTGAAATCCTTCCAAGACAAAGGCTGCAAGATCAGGACCTCATGCAGACTTCGGAACGGTTCCTTTGGAGCTTCAAAGCACAATTTGTAGACCATAAGTGTTACTTAGTGTTTGCGTTTTCGTTATCCACTAGCATTACACTACATTTCTATAAACACATATAGAAACTGTTGCAACGTGTAACAAAACTATCGTAAGCATTTCCAAGAAAGAACTTAGCGATACCATTTCAAACCAGGGTACAAAACGCACAGGTAACATTTTCAGCTCCATCCTTTATAAGGCTTGTGCTCTCTTTCAATTATTCTTAGGAAAGTTATTTTATAGCAGACCAAATTCAATCCTGCAGAACATTCACTGGTTTCAGAGTTGTAACAGCTTAAAAATGGGATGCATTTAATTTGTTACTCACTCCATGTTGACTTTTAAAGTCAGCCTGTAATGTCAGCAGATAGATTGATTTAAATCAGGTTCAAGTACCTAGTGGCAACTGGAGCCTGGAAAGTCTGAGCAATGTCAGTAAGCGTCTGGATAAGAGACATGCCAGCATATATAGAAATAAATGTCCTCAAAACTTTTTTTTAGTTTGTTCAAATAACACTTTGAAAGTGACTCATTTAGCACAATAGCCATTACATAAAGATAGTAAGGAACACAGTTTTTTAGTACCGTTTCACTAAAATCCCTCCCGCCCCCACCCACAGTTAAGCAACACAAAACAAAGCAAGAGTCACGCTTAAACTTAGGGCAAGAAGGAGCCACTTACCCTGTGAGGACCACAACGAAATCCATCACGTTCCAACCATTTCGGAGGTAAGAGCCTTTATGAAAAACAAACCCCAGAGCGATGATTTTTATACCAGCTTCAAAACAAAATATTCCAATAAAGTACGGCTCAGTGTCATCCTGAAAAAGAATAAGAATCAAAGGCATCACAGAGGTGCTTATGCTTCTACAGTGATAGCAAGAGCCATATAAACAACTGCGTGCACCAGCTTCACTCCCCTTTCAGCTCTCTGAACAGAGCTGAAACCAAAAGTTTTCAGTTTACTGGAACTACACGCGGAGACGAATTTCATTCTTATTGCTCCAGACATGAATTGGTTGTTTTCACATCAGAAATTCTGTTTGCCTTTAATCGGATCGTTTCACCCACACTTTCCACCTTTAATCAATATTCTTTAGGGAGTTTTAATACTGAAGTTTTGCTCTAAGGGCATATTTAAACTTGAGATCACATCTCTGTAGTTATTGATGTGGAAGAAAATACGGGCTTCACAATTCATCCAGGAAACTGAAACAAGAGGGTATCTTGAGGAGTAATAGTCAGCAGAGCAAGTTTGCAAACACTGACAGGAAATTATTTATTTATCATTTGTTCCATCAGTTCTGCCTTCCCTCTTTCTCCTCCATTTTCTCAGTTCCCACAGCTGCAGTCTTGTTTGTTTTCCTTTCACTGCATATCCGATGCAGGGAGAAATCCCCATCCCCTTCCATTACCAGCACAAGCGGTAAGGTTTGTGTCTCAGGCCCACGGTGCGGACTAAAGCATACCACGGGATCGCAGCTTCGTATCCTAGCTCACTAGAGAGAAAAATAAAGCTTTGTCTCCACCGTTTCACTAAACCATTTTTTTCATCTACAGCACCAGATCCCTCAGCACTGTACTTTATCGGTAAGAGTTTCAACACAAATGCCATGCCAAATGGAAGCATTCACACTTGGAAGGAAGACATGGGCAAGAAATGGGAACAAAGCACGAGGTGAAATCAACGGGCATCAATTTCAAGAACATGTTAGTTACTTTCGGCACCTGTAAGCAGTTTCCAAATGTGCCTCAGATCCCCGATTTCAGCTGGAGGCAGTGGAAGTAAAGCAGCCCTGCCCAAAAGGGAAGCAAACTACCAAACTAAGAGATTAGAAATCTTTGTTCCAGTGGCTTCTGCCTGTCTGACCATCAAAGCCACAGAGCTGCGCTGCCATTTGATGTACAGGTGTTCACATTTTGCAATTCTGCTAATGACAAAAGGCAATGTTAGTTCTCTTTTACAGAAAGAGGATGCCCATCTAGTCTTGTGGCCACAGAACAAAGAAAGAACCAGTTTTCATGATACACGAATGTAGTTTACAAGCATGGTAACTCTTGCTCAACTCAGACCCAGCACTGGCACACAGACCCATGCTGTAGGCATAGTACCCGTTACAGAGAGCCAGGTTTTTCACACCTAAAACCCCAGTGTAATAGCACACCAGGCTTACGCACTTCGCACATCGATGTACACTCAACTCAGCAAGTCAGCCACAAAGCACTAATCACTGAAGATGCCTCCAAGCCGGTGCAAATTACTACTTCTGGACAGGCTTTTCCTTCGGTGGCTGAACTAGAGTTTTGTTTCCTACAAAGCCGCACCCCACATCCCTACACACCTCAGTGACCCCAGATCCTCCATGTACTTCGTCTTGCACTCTACGTCATCTCCCCTCTCCTCCACCTTCCCTAACCTCACAGCCCCAGCAACTCCACCTCTTGTCCCCCTGTGGCCAGGCAAGATGACAGTCGCCTGCAGACCACACACACTGACTGGCCAGAGAGCAAAACAGAGCAGGCGACTGTTGAGCTCACACTGTAAGCCTCTGGCCAGAATGAAGCAGGAGAAAAAGAACCACACGCAGACCTGCCCTTTTCTCCAGCCAAGGAGCTGTTTCCACAAACACCAGCACCTCCAAGCCCTCTGCCCCTCCACAGAGCCTTACTGACACTACTCAGAGGATACGGGAGCTATCACTGACACCGTGAGAAACTCCAGCTACCCACCTCAGTGGTATTTACCCACAGAGAAACAGGAACAAGGCAAGGCTATCAGACACTTTACAACCTTCAACAGCAATCCTACAATAAGAGGCATCTTCCTGCAGCTTCCCCACAGCAAGCGCTAGAGGCATCCCAGGACAGAAAACAGGGAAGAAGGGGTCAGAAACAATCACGCAGGATTTCAGGAGAAGTTACCTTACTGCTCCCCTGCCTTCCCTTATGCAGGCAGGAGCACTCAAACAGCCTAGCCTGCCTGCTCTTCAACACCACAACACCTTCTAGTTCAACAAATATACAAAATCTTTGCAAAAAAAAAAAAAGCCTCCTAGCCCATCCTATATTTCCATCCCACAACTACTAGCTTGCCCCTAAAAATAGCTCTTCTAACACACACAAAACCCCATACCTTTACCCACATACACTCCTCCTCAATACTCCCTCTCTTCCTGGAAGACTTATATCTACTCTGCTACCAGTCGTTTGCTTAATCTAGGTCAGGTGCCTTGCAATTAGAGCTCCCAGCTTTAAAGAGCCAGGCTTCAGGTGCTCAAGGGTTTGATAGAATATGTTCTTCCCAAAGCTAGGACTATGCAGAGCTCTTAGGAAGTGGGTCAAAGAAGTTCTCGTCAGCTTCTAGGGAAGCAGGAAGGCTCACAGATGGGCTTGCGTATTTATTACAAAGAGAAACTGTCAGCTATAGGGTTGGTAGTGAGTAGCTGGGGAAATAAGAGGGGATAGAAAGAGGGTCTTTTCTATAGATTCACACTAATTTAGCCTAGGAATTGGGGCAGTAATAACAACAGGATGAAAAATAAAATTCATGCCCCATTAGGTAGTGGCGCCTGCTGCTGCAAAAAGGGATTTGCATGACTCTATGTGATGGAAGGAGCTGGAGGGCAAGGACGTGGGTGACTTGCCCTGTGCGGCACTGAAATGGCACTGCTGTCAGCTCAGAAATCCTGCTGCCAGGGCATCCTGCAGCCCCCTTCAGACAGGAGCCTATGTTGCTGCTGGGGTTCAAGAGTGGGAAAGCAGGTGATGAGTACCGGTGTGCGTGCTTGGAAGGAAGGTGGAGAATTTGGGCAGCAGCCAGAGCTGTGCCAGCAGGTCGTTTGCTGTGGACACAACAAAGCTTGAGACTGGGCCAAACACACGTTTAACCAATATGTTTCAGATCAGAAACAACTTCTGAGTCTGAAAAGTCATTACTATTCCCAGTCCATGTCCTAGTGTGTTTCCTTGGCCTTTGGATGTGACAGCCTTGATAGGTTTGGGTGTGTAAAGCTTTGTTCCTGCAAAGATTAATATGAACAACTCACACATGAGTGCACGAAGTGCCTGTGGATAGGATAAAGAATTCAATCCATTAGTAAAGTGCAAGAGCTGTCATGCTGAATATCTGAGGAAACAGTTACATTCTGCCCTCGCATCGAGACCACCCAGGGGAGCCAAACACTCAGAGCCCTACGGCGGCTTGCAGATGAACATCCTACAGACCCGCTGGGGTTTTCAGACAGGATGTGCCCCAGAGCAGGGCAGAAAATAGATTTCCTGTCCTGCAAGTTCTGATATCATCTCTGTCAGGCTGGGACAAATCCATGGCCTTCTGAAGCTTCTCATGAAAAAACTGAGAAATTACGAAGGAGACGGTGAGAGAACACGCGTGCCTCAGCCTGGGCAGCCAAGAGCATCATAAGCAAGGCATCCACCCGCAAGACCATTCAGGGATCGGATGTGAAGCTCACATTCCCACATTTGGAGCTCTCACCACCAGGCTCTGGGCCACTCAGCACTACTCCCTCAGCATCTTTGCAGCTGGCATCGCTCCAGTGTGTACAAACAATGCAATATTTATTGGGACAGGGAGAGACTGGCTCTACAACCTATTGGCTAAGGCACTCAGCTGAGATGGACAATAGCAAGTTTGTAGCATCACTGTTCCAGTGGGTAACTAACTACTGATGTGAGCACTTCCAGCAGCCAAAGCACGCGAGACCCCCAGCTCAGAGCCATGGGGTAGGTCATCCTCCTGCTAGTGGAAGTATGAGCTTATTTCTCTCATCTGAAGAGCAAGGACTTGAAGCCAATATTCCAGTTCACCATTAAATACTTAGACCACCAGACTGGTGTTTTTTTCAGAGCCCCAGTTTTGACCAGAATTTCCATCCTAGAGCCAAGTAATGCTTTTCTGTGCTACAAACTACATACGGAAAATGGACAGAGCAAGACTACTTATACCTCAGCCATTCCAACTCTCGAAATATTGCATATATTGAGAGAGTACTTGGTCTTCCCATGTGCTTAATTAACCCTGCTTGACCGGTAACATGAGTGCGGAAAACAGTCAAGTGAGATTGCACTGCAGGTTCGTATCTTGAGTCTCAGGGGAGATACACAGAGGAAAATTTTGATGAGAAGGGACAAATCATGAAAATTTTTGTATGGACTCCTCCCTCTTTTTCTCAGCTTTAACAGACCATCTTTAGATTTTTAGTCTTTGTGTCTGTGGCACAAAGTATCTGGGCAGCTTTGGTTTTCCTTCAACAACTCTGCTTACATCTTCCAGTCATAAAAGGCTTGTGATGTGTATCTCATGTCCTTAAGATCTGATTAACTCTTCAGTGATGAGCCCTCACTCCAATTTGGAGATTTTGATGGGCCCAGGATTAGGAAAAGTATATCCATAAATCATTACCCAAAAAAAGGCCAATTCCATTCCTGCCAAAGACAGCATAAAGCACCTGCTGTACTGCATGGACTTACAATTTGGGCCAACAAACCTGTAAATGTATGGGAATGTTTGCCCACTCTGGTTTAGCACTGATTTGTAACATTTTCAATGAAACAACTTAGGGTTTGTGGAAATGGCAGGAGCGTTCTAAGGAGGTTTCACTTCGAAAACCAGAAAACAGTTTTTCTTACTCACAATGCTTAATCTTCCCCGCATATGTTGAAAACAAAAAAATATTTCATGACTTGTACAGATTCTCAGTGTTATTCTACGATAAACCCCTTCATACTTCAGAGTCACAAATGTGCTGTAGTTAAAATGGCTTCAGAATATCTGAATCAAAAACAATTTTGCACAACAGTGTTTGGGACAAAAATCAGGGATTAGTTCTTCCTTCGTCACCAAGGCAGAGCCAACAAGGTGGAAACTGTGGATTTAATGCACTCAGTTATCTTACACAATTCTGAGGTAGTGCCAGTGCCCCGCTTGGAATGATTTGGGCAGGAACTGAAGGTGTGTGTGCAGTACTGGGTGCCATAAAATTGAATTATTTGGAGGGAAAAGGACAAATAAAAAGCCTCTAGGCTCCCCTTACAGATGTAGGATTATAGAGGAACGTAGAAACAACCTGCTAACCATACCTACTGCGGATTAAAATAACTTATCACCAAAGGGTTACTAAGCTAGAACATCCCCAAACTACTCTTCTCCTTCACTAGTCCTTATGTTCATAGCTATGGAAGGCATTTCCCCAGCTCAATCATTACCGTGGGTCTAAACCTGTGCTTTGCTCACAAACACAGGGGTGCCTCGCTCAGACGATCTCAAAACATACAAAGTCATGCTTGATGGCAGAAAGATCAACATACGTGTATGTTCTTTTTTTTTCCTCACGTCTTCTTGAGTAGAAATAATTCAAACAGAAAGAGACTAAGCAAACACGATACAAGCGGGCAGCCAGCATCAGCAGATACATTTTCCAAACAGGGAGTATCATCCAGCTGACCCTGAAGTTCTTTCTAGATCTATCACTGACACCCTTTTTCCTGTTTCTGAAGAATGAGCTTGTGAGAGTTGCCCACTGGTATGGACCAACCTTGGAAACTGTAGCAACCAGCTTTCAGAGGCTCCAGCTTTTGGCAGCCAGCCTAGTATTATCTTTGTTTGCATAATTTAATAGCTACATGTAAAACACATATGGATCCATATTTATTCATCTTTGAACATGGACCAGGATTAATGCATTTAGGCATGAACGATGTTCCAGATCATTAACAGCAGGAGAAAAATCAAACCAAATATTACCCATTTTTCCTACAGTGATGACAAGTGGAAGAATGATTTTGAAGCTATTCTTATATTTTCTTTTGAAATAAGGTAATTGGGCTCATTACCATAAAGCCTGTGGGTAAATTATTTTCCTCTGTAAGTTGGATACTTTTTTTTCAGAAGGGAAGCGTAATCATCTAAACCCAAAGTTTGCTTTGTAGGGGCCTTAATATAAACTGCAGCAGGAAGATAGCTGAAAGACATAAGAGCCTAAAATGTTACTGTGTTCTATCACTTCCTGGGAAAATACCGCGTAAGTTCATTTGATTCTACAGAAGATTCTGAGCACTTAGCAGCCCCTTCCTGTCTTGGTTTATAGACAACCTAAGTTTACTGCTCTTCTGATCACACTGCAAGTTATTGCTCTCCTCCTGCAATTGGGCAGGGCTAGCTAGAGTGATGAAGCATTCTTGTGAAGATGGGATCAGGAGGTTAGAGTTATACTTGTTGTCACTGACTTACTTTTTTTAATTGTCAGGTCAATGCCGCTTTGTTTACATGTGGATCTTCAAAATAGATACAAGCGCTCGCAACTGTGGGTGGCTGACTGCTTTTTAGATTAGACCCAAAACAAAAAATGTAAATAAATGAATACAACTCACCAATCTCTCTGACATAGGTGTCTTGTCTCCATCCGGCAAATGTTGTTCCAGAGCCAGCACAATACAGTTGGCTATGATTGTAGCTAAAATCATGTATTCAAATGGAGTGGGGACCAGAAGTTAAAGAAGACACCAGACAACACAAGGAGAACCTCATCCAAATCCCATTTCTACCTAACCAGTTACATGAGTTGAGCATTCTAAGACCTCTCACCTTTTTTGAAGACATTTAGTCTCCTTGACTTCCTCAGTTCTTTCTGAGGTGCCTTCGGAAGCAGGAAACTGGGTCTGTTCTTTGGGAGTTAGTGACTTACACACAATCTCAGCTGCTCAAGGATTTTGGGAGCAAGAAAGCAAAAGGTCTGAAGGAAACAAAAAGCTACTAATAAGTATTATTTTAAAATAAGATCGATAAGCTAAACCGCCCCAAAATAGATTACGCAGCCGAATGCCATCTGCAGAATTGTTCTTCAGGCATTCCTTGTCACTTAACTTGAGCACGTAGTGTAAACAAGCGATGGGCTAGAAAAGTTCCATTTTGAGTGACTACAGGGGTCCAAAACATAAATTACTGCTAGATGGCAATGCCCGCTCCCGGTGAGAATAAAATCTCCAGCGCCCTGTCGGGATGTACGAGGGGCGCGACCTCCCGGGAAGGGAGGCAACCCTGACCCATGCTACCCCCTTGCTGCAGCCGTCCTCTCCAGCGCTGAGCCGCGCCG
>VZSC01009298.1:0-17410 GCA_013398225.1 Steatornis caripensis
CTGGGGTTGCTGGACAACCCATCTTCAGGGTGACCTCCTCCCACCTACAGCAGAACAAGCAGAGCAAGCCTTGAGGGGGGGGGGAAGCGTCATGGCTGGTGGGCACAGCCGCGGGGCTCCACAGACCATGCTGGGGTGCAGCCGTGCGTCCTCCTCGCACGCTTCCACCACCCAGAGCGTGGGCATGCACGAGGGAAGAGCCAACCTGCTCCGGCACCAGCTCTCCTCCGGGGACCGTGCTGGGGGCACTGCAGAAAGCAGCTCTGCGCCCTGCCCATCAGCTGGACCAAGCATGGAGCCCCCATCAGTGCTGTCTCCCCCTGCCACGGAACAGCCTCTCGCTGCCTGGATGCAAGGCTGGCACACTGGAGAGGGCACCCTGCCTGGGCTGCACGTGTCCTGTCTCCATCAAGCACCAACATTTCTGCCACCTCCCCAGTACCACCAGAGCAGGGGACATCCCACCAGCACGAACTTCACCCCAAAGGACTTGGACGCCAAGAGCAAGGGTCAGGCAGCCTTTCCGAGCCCGCCCCCGCCGAGGCTGCGCTACGCCAGCCAGGGACTGGCAGGACAGAGCCAAGGCTGCAAACGCTCTTGTTTCGGCAGCTGGCAGCCGTCTGCAACAGGGGACACACATACGATTCATTGCTTAGTAGCAGAGTCTGGGGAGCTCGGAAGGGAGGCACATCTGGCTCTCTAGAGAGACGGGAGATGTGTTACTGTTTGCCGCAGCAGGCAACCAGCTCTGCCAAAAATGTGCGCCTGTGGTCACCAGCCTCTGGACAAGGGGGAACCCTGGGGACGCGGCACAGGACCCTGGCGCCCATGTGCTCAGGGCACCCAGGACCTGTTGCGCTCCCTGGAGCCTGAACGAGCCATCACACATCAGCACGCCCCACGTGCACAGAAGGAAGTGGTGCCTGCCCAAACGGTTCGGAGCAGAGAAGTCCTGGTGACAACCTGGGTCTCTGTACCCACGGTCCTGCCCTGCAACCGGATCCCTCTCCTCCTTCTCCCTGCATCCCCTAGGGAACGCTTGAAGCTGTTTTGAGAGATTTCCATCCGTGTGGCAGGGAAAGAAGAGCTTTCACCACCTCTGCCCACCCTGACAGCGGGCACGAGCAAACTGCACGCAGGGCTTGTGCCTGAGAGCCACCACTGTGCTGAGTGCGGATTCGGTCCCCCCTGCATGAAGACGGCAAGCCCCTGCTCTTCTCTGCACATCACGCGTTTGAAGCTCTCAACAGCTGAACGAAGCTGGACCACACTGAGCTATTCTCACACCAAAGGCGACGTCTCTCTGGATGCCAGGGGACCCCGTGACGTGGGTTCCTGGCATGGCCCCGCCAGCTCCTGCGATGCTTCCACACTTACCAGACTCGGGTGCCTGTTCCCCAGGGACATGACCGAGGCGGGGAAGGCCTGGCCCAGGCTGCCCACGGTGGCACTGTGGGCCGGCGCCGAGCCCAGGAGCCCGTGCATGTCCCCATGGTTGCTTGGCATGGCGGCTGTCTGGCCCACGGCGTGATTCCTCAGCACGTGGATGGCTTCGTCCAACCTGTCTTCCATTTTGTTTTGCTTGAAGGACAGGACAGAGAAATAGGTCTGCGTTACCGCCTGTAAAGCCAGCAGCCCGCTGCAGCTCTCTGCACTAAAGGACAGCTGGCAGCAGTCATGCACTCAGCTACCGCAAGGCAGGTACGGGGAGAAATAAACCCCGACCTTGGCAGTGCCATCCCCTAAAGGCACAAGGGGGCACACAAGCAGAGCCGCTCAGGAAAGGGAACCAGAAACCAGGCAGAAGTCTGTTCCGCTGGGCCAGACCCACAGGGATGTGAAGGGGCCCGGACAGGGGGAAGGCGCGAGGCTGCACCTCTGCCAGCCAGGCTCCGGGCTCGGGGAAGCAGTGCCCAGCTCTGCTCAGCTGCTTCCAACCAACTGTCCACCCATCAACGACCCGTCTCCCTTCAGGCCCCAGACACCCCGGCGAGAGGACTTTACCCAAAAGCCCTCTACCGCCAGGCGCACAAGGGATGGAAGAGAAAAGGCGGCAGATCTTTTGGCGACACTTACTAAAGTGTGGAGGCTCCCTTCGTAGCTGGGAGATAAGGCACCCTGTCCGCTCGCTCGAGACCACTGGGACGTGCCTGCGAAGAAACGGGGAGAGCCTGGGACCGGGCACGGCTGCCGCTAGATGGGGCTGGAAGCTGGGCCACCACGCTGCCCCGTGGGCCACCACGCCATGCACAGCACCACCCGAGCCACCACAGCACCGCACGTACGGAGCCAGCCGCGCTGTGCACGGGCACAGGTTTTTCCCCTGCTCCCCATCACCGCTCTGCGAGGCAGCGGGGAGCCCGCAGAGGCGTTTCATCTCAGAGCAGGCGTCTGCCTTATCTCGCGGCGATGCTGTGATGGGTCACGGTCTGATCCCACGTGCCTGCTGCAGAAATCTCTGCTCAGCGCCCGCTGTGGGCTCGCCTCTGCTCTGCCTCAGCAGGAGACTGAGCTTGGGCCTTCAGATCTCAAGAGGTTTTTAAACTTCTATCATCTCAGCAAGCGGGCAGCCAGCACACACGCTGTGCCTGCTCCGACCCCAGGGGAGCGGCAGGCTGGCACGTGCACACTGCTCTGCACCCCAGCACTGAGGAACTTCAGCACCAGCTCTGCTGGGCAGAAGCGAGACTGCTCCTACCAGCCAGGAGCAGAGGCACTTTCACTGGGTGCTGAAAATGGTTTTTAACTCATTGGCTGCTTCCCAGTTCCCACTGCGCTCCTCCCACAGGAGATAAAGCCAGGGACAAACTCTCCCAGCCTCACCAGGATGGGACACTCAGGGACAGGGTCCGTTTGAATGGCAGGAGCGGGGCTCGGGGGGCGACAGCAACGCTTTAACTCAAGTGTGCGACCGTGCTACCACATGGGCCAGGCTCGCGCCTCCGGCAGAGCCACCTGCTACAACTCCTGTGCAGAGGCAAAGCGAGGCACAGGCAGAGCCATCGCAGAGGCAAAGCAAGGCACAGGCAGAGCCATCGCCCCCACGCACGCGGCGTTTGCTGCACCCGGGTGCTGCTCAGCTCCGAACAGGGGAAAAGCTACAATCGATTAAAGAACACAGACACGCAACTTCACAGGAGACATTTAAAAAGTATCTTCGAGTTTGCTCGTCCTTCCTCCTCACTCTCCTGCTTTTAAAAATAAATGGGATTTGGCGAGATTGCCAAAAGCATCTTTAGTGAGGGTGAGGGGCTGATCTGGGCAGCACACTGCCCTGGGCCTCCTGAAAGCAAACCTGACATCCCCCTTTACACAAAGAGCAACGTTTTTCGCCTACCTGCAAGCCCCTGAGGGGAGCCGACCGGCGTAGAGGGGTTTGACGAGAAGTTATTGCTAGAGTGATCGGGAGAATAAATCTGGAGCGAGAGAAGCAGGGCACAGTCAGCAGCGCCCACCCCTGCGACGGCTCTCCCCGTCCCCAGCAGCGCCAAGCCCAGGCGGCCGCCCCACGGCACCTCCCTCCCCAATCCCCACACGACGGCCCAGCCCGCTGCTCCCTCCGCAGCTCCTCCGTTAACGCCAGGGCCTCTCTCTGTCCCCACCGCCACCACCCCTGCAGCTACAGCCTCTGTTCCTCAGGTCCCACCTCGGAGGGGAGCGAGAGCCCCGAGAAATTCTTGCAGGGCGCAGGGCTGAGCCCCCCTCTGCCACCATGCGGAAGCAAAGCTCTTTGCACTAAATGGGACAGAGGCAACCTCAAGCTCTGACAGCCCAGTGGGACCAGTGCCCTCCAGTTTGAGCCAGCACACGTAGGGCTAGGACTACTGGGACCTGCAAGTCCTGCTACGAGGACTGCCAGGCCAGACCACTGCCATGCTGGGCGGCCGCAGAGCTGGCTCGTGGCCACTGGTCTGCAGGGCCACCATAATATCCAGTGCCTCAGTTTCCCCATCTGCCAAAAGGTGCTTTTGCACAGCACCAGGACTCAGGATGGTGGCACACAAAGAGGGGGAAAACCCTCCCCTGAGAGGCTGCCATGGTTTTGGGGTGCTGACTTCTCAATGCATCCGTCTTCCCCGCTGCCTAGAGGGTCCCTGTTATAAAGGGGAGGTCCAACGCTGCAACAGGACAAGGACCGGGCCAAGGATCCGCAGAAACTCTTACTGAAGCTAGTGCCTTCCCCAGCGCGTCTCCCGAGCTCCCAGCTGTGGTTCCTCTGTTACCTGCCGAGAGAGGACACAGACATCACTGCCAGGGTGCCCCACCGCCAGCAGGACAAGGCACCCGCACAAGAACTTCTCTGGGGTCAAGTGCTCCGAGATTGGAATTTCTTGCCCTTACTGCTTTGCTTGAAAATTAAAATGGATGTCCAGCTCAGAGCTGCCTGGATGAGGGCACATACGCCCTGGCAGCTTTCGCGGGGCTGCAGGAACATCTTTATGAAAAGGAGCTGAGTCAAAGGTGTCCATCCCATCAACAGCGATCAAACGTCTCTGCTGCAGCATGGAACACTCTCATGGGGCATCTTAAGCCCCTACAACCCTGAACTTGCTTTCCCTTCCCTCCCCTAAACCAGGGTTTTTCTATGAATCGAGGTCAGGATCCTTGTTTCCCGGGGAACACGAGTTCGTTTCAGTAACAGGTTTTGTAACAGGTTCAGCAGGTTTAGAGATTAAAGCACTGGGGGGTTTAACGCAGTATCCAAATGCAGCACAAACATTCATACTCCAGATTTAGATGAACGGCTTCACACATACCCCCGCCTTCCTGCAACACAGGTGCAAATCCTTCCCGCAACTCATTTAAGCCAGGGCACCTCCAAGAGGTAACGTCACAGATCCTGGTCTCCTCCCAGACCCCCCCAAGCGAGGTGTAAACCCCCAGGTCAGCACCCCGTCCCCCTGCTACAGCCCGCCCAGGTATCCAGCAGCAATAGCCTTGCTGCACCTCTTCCTCACGCAGTAACTCCACGCACAGATGACAGCAAGGGATAAAAAGTGTCCGGGTACATCAGACACAGATACCACAGCCTCAGAGGTTTGCACAAGACCTTGATTTTTCAGTTAAGCTGCCGCATAGCAGCAGAGCGAGAGGGGTCATGCTGGGGACCACCGCGCGCCCGGAGGCCGTACGTACCCATCAGGCTGTCTGTCCCGCTGATCGGGGGCGTGTGACTGGAGACACCGTACGGAGTGGAGGCAGAGGAAAAGCCAGACACAGAGGGGAGTCCGCCGTTAACCTCTCCTGAATGAAGCTGGTAGTTCTGGCAGAGAGGGGGAGAGGGGTGAGAGGTGCCCTCGAAAGGCTGCCGGGCTGCGGCGTCCGGGCCAGGACCCAGGCCCTCCCTGTCGGCGGCTGTCCCGAGCCGACAGCTGCGGGACGAGGTGACGCGCCGCCACCGGCCGGTCGAGCGGAGCCCCCCAGCCCGCCCGCGGGGCAGCGCAGGGACGCGTTACCATGCGTTCGTGCTGATGTAAACTGTTGAAGCCGCTGGACTGTGGGAGCGGAGAGGAGGAGCTGCCCAGCATGGCACCGTAACTCGACTGGCTCATGGCACCCGGTGAACTCCACAGGTCTGGCGAGTTATGGAGCCCGTCTGGAAGGAAAACCAGAGCTGAGTGGGGCAGAGATGCTGGCGTGCGTCCCACAGCCCACGTAGGGCAAGTCGGCCCGGGCTAAGGGGCTGCATCTGTCCCCATCACATCCTGCCTATGCCAGGCATCACCCCCTAAGCAAACCGGAGCCCCTTTGGGGCTGCTTCACGTGTCACGCACTCCTGCCCCAGGCTCCCTCCATCTCACATGCTGTGCAATTCCTCTCGTTGGCTGTAAGGGGCCAGGCAGCCCCTGCTTTCGCTGGCTTGCCGGACGCCAGGGTTGTTAATAACTCACCTGCCATATAAAAGGCTCCGGGATACACAGTGCTGGGAGGTTTTGAGGGAGTATATCCAGCTGGATCCCTGCTGTAGTCATCACCTGAGTTGGATGGATACACCTGTGGGGCAGGAAAGGGGTTGAAGAGAAGTGCTTGGCCACCCCATGGCCTCATGTCCTCCCCATGGGTCACTCCACCCTGCACAGCTTTGCTTTTATGCATCGCAGCAGATGGCGGAGTCAGTCCCCCAGCAAAGCCAGGGGAGGAACCGAAGCAGCTCAGCTGAAGTCACGGCGGCGGTACCGAACGGCTCGGCTCTGCCAGGGAGCAGCGCAGCGCACGGGGCTGTCGCGCAGAGATGTCCCGCCTGCCTTCCCGTAACAGCGCAGATCCCCACAGCCCCCTCCTGCAGAAGACGCCGGTGCCAGCAGAAGTTTCAACTCTGCTCTAGTTCCTTTTTCTGCGGTTATAACTTTTTATGGGTAACCGCAAAAGCCATCGTTTCTGTGCGCTAAGCCCGCAGCCAAGGGCGCCAGCTGGGCAGTGGCGATTGGGACCGGCGAGGCTTTGGGATCTGCTCCCCGCTGCGCCGACCCTGCCGTACACCGGGCTGTGGCACCGCGCTGGGAGCAGCCGCTCCTGAGCACGGCCCCTGCTCAAACCTTTCACGGAAATCAGCCCGTCCCGCTCCAGGGGAAACTGAGGCACGGGGGAAGCTGAGGGCTGAGCAGTCCTGCAAAAAGCAATGTCACACGGGAGGGGGTGGCTCTTGGACAGCTCTTGGCCAGATTTCTGCAGCACCATTCAGTTACGTTATTCAACAGCATATTAAGCCAAGGAAAAGGCTATTTTTTTTTTTTCTTCTAAATGAACCAAACCCATCCTAGAAAGCCCTTACGGAAAATCACCTTGTGCCAGTGCAAAACCGTATTTTTTTTTTTTATGCATAAATTCAACACGCAAAGAAACTGAAATGCCACTCGAAATTACGTGAGAACCTTTGTTACAGCCTATTTTCATCCCCATTGAATCATTCTGAAACCACTGATAATTTTTTTTTAAAATACACATGAAAGCAGAGGCGGCTGCAGGGGCTGGCCGCGCACGCTCAGCCAACTCTGCCTGGAAGACACAGCTCTCTCTGGAAAGGAAACGTGCCGAGTTTCTCTTTCCCTACACCCAGCCGGCTCCCTCTGAGCCCTCGTCCTCACCCAGTGCAAAACTGTTCTCTATTTCTGTAACCAGCCGTGACGCCGAGAATTTATTCTTTTTATCTTTTTTTTGGGGGGGGGCGGGGAATAACAGAAGAAAGGGCTATTTTTGTTAAAAAAAAAAGGTCTGAAAAGCACCAGTCGTTGCACTTAAATATCTTGCTTTATATTCCCCTGGCAGCCCAGGTTGCTGCTTCTCAGAGCAGCTTCCCTTGAAGCTGAGGGGGTTCAGAGCCCCGGGGGCAGCCCCGGCCCCTCACCACCGATCAGCACTTGGGCCAAACACACAACTCGTGGGGGCATCAGCGCTACCGACCGAGAATGGGGGACTTGTAAAATAAAGGGAGAAAAAGGAAAAAATAAAATAGGGAGAGGGGGAAGGGAAAAACCCGACAGGCGCCGGCAGCTGTCCCTTGTCCCTCGCTCGAGAATGAAAATTCCCGGCGCTTCACCTTTGTGCGGCACCGCACGACAGCGTCGGGGCGAAGCGGGCGCGCGGAGCCGCGCGTGGGCAGCGCGTGCAGCTGGGGAGAGCGGGGGAATGGAGGAGGCTGCAAAGAACGAGAATCCAGTAAATTGACTTTTCCTATAATTTGATTAAATAGCGGGAGCTGGGACAGGGAATCGAATGAAGCACGTCTAATAGCCCCGCGCCATCTGCCAGGGGCTGGCACCTGGCCAGCGCGCGAGGCAGCTGTGCGGCAGCGGAGCGGGCACGGGGAGGGGGGGCCGCGGTGCGCTGCAACATCCATTTAATAAATCCAGAGCGAAAATGAGAAGAATAAAATAGCAGGGATGAGCGGACCAGGGTTGCAAAGCAGCGGGGGGAGCTGGCCTTGTTCCACCGTCCCTGACCCCTCCATCTCCTGTTGGGTCCCCAGGGGCCAGGTTTCACCCCAGGAGCGGCCCCGGCCCCTCCAAACCTTTCATTTCGCTGCTCAGCACAGCGGAGGCTGTGAAAAGCCAACCCCGCTCTTCCGCACAGCGGCCAAGCGAGGAGCATCCCAGCCCCGCCGCACGCGGGGCAGCGGGCCGAGCCGGCGGCCGCCGGCCAAGCGCCACAGGAAACGGTAAATCAGCGCCAGGTCCCCGCTCCCCACCCCGCGGCCCCAGCCCTCGCGCGCCAGAGCTGGCGGTGGCCTCGGGGACCTCCAGGTGAGGTCATTTCCTCTGGTTAAAATTGCCAGCGCGGCGAGAGAGACGCTTGAAAAGCCCCAGCGCTGGGATTCGTGCAGGGCTCTGGGTTTTTTCCCCCCACCCCCTCCCTGTTTTTCTTGCTTAAACGCACGATCTGGGGTGGGACTTCAGGCAGACTAAAGCTAAACAGAGCGGTGACCAGACTGCAAATTCGCGCGCTGAAACGGCTCCCAGCCACCACGCTCGCTGCGGCAACAGAACCCTGCAGGAACCCACTTGCACAAAATCCCTCCTTGGCTTCCTCCGGCAAAGCCGGCTGACGTGCAGCAGGGGCTCGCAGGCCTCATCCAGCCCCGGGTCCTGTGCCTGGAGACGCCAGCCCGCGGCGGGGTGCGGCTGCGAGCGCTCGCCCTGCTTTCCAGCTCCAAAGGGGCTCCGTGCCCCGGGGGCAGCCCCAGCACACGCCACTGCCCCAGCCCAGCACCCCTTTCCCAAGACCCAACCCCAAAGGGCCGTGGGGTTACAAGCACAGGGACGTCCGCGCCCCCTCCGCACGCAGACCCGCTCGGTCCCTGCCCGGCANCGGCTGCGAGTGCTCGCCCTGCTTTCCAGCTCCAAAGGGGCTCCGTGCCCCGGGGGCAGCCCCAGCACACGCCACTGCCCCAGCCCAGCACCCCTTTCCCAAGACCCAACCCCAAAGGGCCGTGGGGTTACAAGCACAGGGACGTCCGCGCCCCCTCCGCACGCAGAGCCGCTCGGTCCCTGCCCGGCATCGCCTTCCCCTCCCTCTTCAACCGCCTCATGTCGCCAGTGCCTCTTGCTGCCTTTGGCAGAATCACTCCCCTTTCAGCCACCCTCAACTATTCCAGCCGCTGACCTCTCCGAGTTTTCAAAGCAGCTAGGGAATTACAGATTANTCCGCACGCAGACCCGCTCGGTCCCTGCCCGGCATCGCCTTCCCCTCCCTCTTCAACCGCCTCATGTCGCCAGTGCCTCTTGCTGCCTTTGGCAGAATCACTCCCCTTTCAGCCACCCTCAACTATTCCAGCCGCTGACCTCTCCGAGTTTTCAAAGCAGCTAGGGAATTACAGATTAAAGCACTTTATTTTAATAAGATGCTGATTAACCTATTTATTTTGCACGGGGTCCAGCGATAACACGGGGCGGGCTCCCGCGCAGGCGAGTCAGACAAGAAAGAGCCTTTGATCCGCTGCTGCCTTTGAGGCCAGCGACTCCTTTTGCTCCACGCGTCTCTCGCCGCCTCGATGCCGATTTCTTTCCCCAGGTGTGGAAGTTCAAAAACAAAACGAGAAGCCGGAGGTCACGGCAAAGAGAGGGCAGCGGAAAGAGGGAGCACCGGCCCGTAGAGCAAAAACCAGAGCTTTCTGCGGTCAAGGGGCAGCCGAGGCAACAGCAGCGCCTTCTGGGCTGGAAAAGCCGGCGTGCAGGTGTCGGCTTAGGCACACGGAAGGGGCTGAGTTTTGGCAAACGCCGAGCGGCTCTTCTTGTGGGAATTGGGGCCCTTCAGGGCACCGCCAGCACGACGGGCAGCGAGCCCCGTCACTTTTGAAATCTGAAGNGTCAAGGGGCAGCCGAGGCGACAGCAGCGCCTTCTGGGCTGGAAAAGCCGGCGTGCAGGTGTCGGCTTAGGCACACGGAAGGGGCTGAGTTTTGGCAAACGCCGAGCGGCTCTTCTTGTGGGAATTGGGGCCCTTCAGGGCACCGCCAGCACGACGGGCAGCGAGCCCCGTCACTTTTGAAATCTGAAGCCAATAAAGGGCCATTTGTCGGGAGCGATGTTTTCCCCACATGTTGACTGGGGTTTAAAAGCTCCAAATTTCACACAGAAACTCGACGCAGCCATACGGATTCTGCTTCAAGCAGGCTTTCCCTGTTAAAACACAGACTCTTGGAGCAACTCGGCACCGTCAACTGGAGCTGGTTACTGCACGGTGCGGGTCTGCAGGAACCCTCCAACACCCTCCGGTCTGCGAGCCCAATCCGGCGAGCCCTCCGTGCCTCCCTCTCCCTCCGGCCTCCCGACATCAGCAGCTCAGGGTCCATTTCCCAAGGCAGAGCCCGTGGCGGAGGCTACGGACCGAGCTTTGCACTGGCAGCGAAGGAACGCCACAGCACAAGATCTGCCCCGCAGGTGGACGCAGACGCGCACCCCCCAGGGAACGGGGGAGCAAACGAGCACCCACGTCACGTCGCATCCACTTCGGCAGCGAGCGGCACGACACGCTTGGGCAAGGGCACGCCTGCAGTGCCGCCCCGGCCTGGGCCCTGGCTCGCCTGCGGGACAGCTCGCCCGTCCCCCTGCAAGCACGCAAACGCTCCAGCGAGGAATGCAGCCTCAGCCGCCGCACGGCCAGACAGCTCCCATATTCCTGCAGGAACCCTCCAGCTCACTCCAATTAGCTTTCCTGGAGATCCCATTACTTCTAGCCACAAAGACATTGTTCAGTTTATTCCCCTGTAACAGCCGCAGGAGCACAGCTAACATATTCCTACAGGCTGCTCGGCTTTCTTATAAAACAGCCCAGGCAGCGCACACACCTGGAGCAGCCCCAGCTGCCTGCCCGCATTACAACTGGTTTGGTTTCCCTTCTGGAGCGAAATCCGATCACTCCGAGTATTCCATTTCACTGGGGCACTCGCGACATAATGTCAAACAGAGAGAGCCAGCGAGGGCAGGAGGCGATGGGTCCGGGCTCCGGCCGGGGAGGTGCCGCCGCCGGCTGCTCCGTGCGGGGAGCGTCGCGGCTCCTTCTCCCCGATCAGGGCGCCAGCACCGCAGCCTCACAGCGCTTCCCCATTTCTCCTACGTAGGAAGCTGTAGCTGGGAAAACCCTTCCCCGTCCTGCTAAATCCAAGCCCTCGATGGTTGGGGTGGCTGGACCTGCAGGGTCGGCAGCTCTCGTGGCACAGGGAGCAGGGATGCCATGGGGATGGAGCAACGGGGAGGGGATACCTGCGGGGAAAAGGCTCCTGCCACTTACCGAGGAGGGGAGTCCAGGAGGCACCTTCCGAACCTTTTTGGGCTGTCCATCTGGTTTAAAGAAAAGAAGAGAGGATCTAATTTTTGAAAGGGCTTTCCTTGGGAAACCAACAAGCTACAGCTAAAACTCTCCAAGGACGGAAGACGCAAGTACTAATAGGACTCAGATCCCGAATGCCCCGCAGCCAAGGAAGCATCAATAGTGAAAATGTCCGAGGGTGAACCTCTGCTCCTCCTCTCGTCTGCACCCTTTGAGGGCGGGTTTCACCCCGAACAGCTCGCAGGGCAGTCTCTCCCACAACACGCCGATAAGAGGTGCTCCCCGCGCAGAGAAGGGCCGCGCGTGCTCCTTGGAAGAGAACGAGCCCATGAACAACCCCTCGTCGGGGTTTGGGTGGTTTTTTTGAAACGATTTAACTTGAAGCGGGTTTGTGGAGAGGGGACGCAGGAGAACAAATGCAGGGATGGGGTTGTATTTTCATTATACAGTAATATAGTTGGGAAAGCTTCACTGCTGCAGGAAGGCAGGGACGGTGCTGACCCCGGGCCCGTCCCTCCCCAGCTCATCGCTCCAGGCCCAGCTCCGAGGGGGAAGGACGTAGTGTCCTGGGGGAAGGGAGACAGTTCAGGGAGGTGGTGGGGGAAACATCCCGAGAAGCGGCTCAAGGGGAAGCACCAGTTAAAAATTCGAGGTTTTTTTTTTAGTTCCTAATTCAGGAAAGCCCCAGCTGTGGGGGTGCAGGATGCTAACACAGCAAGTCTGCCACGCCAGGGACTCTGCCGGGTTGCAGTTCAGGAGGAGAAATTCATCACACGGAATGACCTGATGCAAAAGAATCGTTTTCCGGGCGGACAACATAGACCAGCCATGTTTTAAAGTGGCGCCATCAAAGTGGATGCCTTTTTCTGAAAAGCGCTGGAAAAAACACATGTAACGCTGGGCCGCTTCTGGTTTCGTTTGTTGGGGAAAGCCCGAAATAGCAGCAAGGAAGTGACTTTGGAGGGTGCGGGGGGGGAACTATGGCAAGAAACAGAAGTTCTGGAGAACTGGGGCTTGCCTTCACTTGAAAGTTCAATTCACATCCAACCTTAAGCCTTTGTTAAAAGCAAAATGGCTTATTCCCAGGTAGATCCAGACACGGGCAACTCCTGCTCTGGAACATCGAAGTGGGCAGGGAGACGCCCCGGAGCAAACAGCGCCCGTGTCCCAGGGCACAGCTCCCACGCCCCGGCAGGGCACCGGGACCTCACACCGCTTCTTAACGACCTGTTCCTGGCAGTCCTGTTCGCTTGCAGCAGGACAGGGCCTCCAAGGAGGGCCATCGGCCATAAAAACAGCCTCGAAGGCAGCCCGAGGTTTTCCAGGAACGACTACTGATGTGCAGTGCGGCTGGCGGCTTTTTTAGAAGAACCTCATTTGCTGCTTTCACCTCATCTGTCATTTTCCAGAAGGAAGGAAATTCTACATGACTCTGAGCCCAAACCTTCTTTTTAAAAAATCCTATCTGTACATAATTCCCCCCCCCTTAAGAAAAGCAAACGCCCAGTTCACGCCTACGCACACACACGGCAACACCAGCGCTTTCATTCCCCAAGGCAGACCCGACGCGGGCGCCCGCCCAGGCGCCAGCCCCTGCGGTGGCTTGACCAAGCTGCCAAGGACAAACCAGCGCGGCGGCACCCGAGGGCGACACGAAAGGACTCACCTATGTTGCTCTCAGCACCTCTCCTGCGAGGATTGTTGGGGTAAGAAAAATATTGAGACCCCCCTTTCACCCCGGTGGGGGAAAGTGTGCTTGGACTTGCGATTCCCATTTCGCTGGGCAGGAAACCAGTCTGCAAACAAGGAGACAGAAAAACCCTTCCATGTAATTACACTGGAAAACCACCGCGCCCGCTGGGAGAGAACAGAGCCGCCTTGAGCCGCCTTCGCACAAATTCAGCCGAGGGGAAAAAAAAAGAAAAAGACAAGCCGAAGGGCCAGAAGGAAAAACAAATACGTAAATACGGGGGCAGCTACGGGGGAATACGTGTGCGACAAGAGAAGGGTGTTTCTAGTTGTGTTTTCTTGCTGGATCCCAGCAAGGAAGCTCTCTACAAACCAAGGGTGCAAACTAGCAGGTGCCATCGCGGGCAGCATCGCAGTCCCACGCTCACCTCGCTGCCCTCGAGGGCAGGATGAGACCCTGCTGAGGGTTTTATCGGCCCAGCCTGCCGAAGGCGAAGAGGAGGCGACAGTCAGGCCGAGGGGCTCGTTACGCAGTGCCCCCCCGCCTGCCCACAAAGCCAAGGGGTCGGAAGCATCTCCGCGCGCTCTGCCCGCGTGGAGGCAATCAAACGGACTTGCTCAGGACACAACTCTTCCCTCAGTGCCTCTGAGGTTTTACGGCAAGGGGTTACAGTTTCTGACGCAACCAGTGCTTCGGTGCCTGCAGGGGACACAGCTGGGCACAGCGTGTCCACCCATCCTCGAAAGGCGCATCCGACCCAGCGGCCCACGCTGCCCCTCGCCCCTGCGACACCGTCGAGGACCCGGCCAGGGCAGAGGACAAACACAGCGCCCACCGACCGGCGAACCCGCGAGCCCCCAGGCTGTCACATCTCTCGACCATGCCTAGACCGACCGCAACGAACAGAGCTTACACAGCCCGTGGCCCATCTGACTGTGCCCTGCCCAGTCCCCGCCCCGGCCGTAAAACCCAGGTCAGGGTGCTGGCACGGACAGTTTCTCTCCCAACCCCAGCACCGCGCCGCCAGACCCATCGTGGACGATGCAACGGAGCCTCCACGCCTCTGCTTGGGGGGGGTTTCTCTTGTGTTTTATCAGGGAAAAGTCAAATCTCTCTTTCTAAAAAGAGGCACCTCCTCCCTCGTGTTTATCCCAGCTGACCTTGGGCACTCTGGGAAGCAGCGCTGAGCCGGCAGGAACCAGAGCCCAGGGTGCTCGCTGGCTCCCAGGACGGAGCACGCCCGCCAGCGTTGCCCCTTTCACCTCGCGAGAAAGTTAAACGTATTTGCGTGGAACTTCAGAGGGCTGGCAAAGGGCCTTTAAGTAACAAAAGCTTAGCTTTGACCCATCTTCCGAGGGCAGCGTGTTGAAATAAAGGAGGATTTCAGGATTTTGAGAAACTGGAAAGAAAAACGCACTGCTTTAAAACTCCGTCTCCTCCAGAAAGGGGTCGGCGAGGGAAAGAGGAGCTCATGTATTCACAGCTGGTGAAATTCCTGCAATCTGTTCCACCGGTCAGATTACCTTTGCGCCGAAACCGCTATGCGCCACGGAGCAGCACAGCCAAGGAAAGCAAGCGGCACAGCACCCCGGAGGAGATCCCGGAGGGCTGGGTCACTGCTGCCTGGCTCCTCCAGTGGTACCTCTGGGGAGGCACTGGGATTTTAAGGCAATTTCCCAGAGAAAGGGATTTTCTTCCCCTTCCCTCTCCCTGGGGACGCCTGCAGAGGTGGTTAAGGGTTAAACAAGGGGGGAGCCGCAGCTCTGCCCTGCAGCAGGGTGTTTTGGGGAGGAATGTGCTCCCCATCCAAGGCATCTGCCACTGGACAATTTTCCAGAGCTTTTAAAAAATTAAAAAAAAAAAAAAAAAAGGTTAACCCTCACTCCCCCCAAAACCGGAGCCAGAAGCAACAACTGTTCTGGGGGCCACAGCGAGCATGCAGACGGCCCCGCTCGCCTCCCGCTGCCCCGCACAAGAGGGGTTTTGTCTCCCCTCCACATCAAACGGGCTCCGTCTCCCGCTCTGCCACCCGATCCGGACCCGCGCGCCAGCGCCAGGGCCTCTCCCAGCCCGCAGCACCATTTGCCCACCCCATTTCTGTTACCTTATATCTCCCCCTCCTCCATGAAACCCCAGCAAAACCATAACATTAAAAAGCAAGGCTTGGCATCTGTCCCATTTTTATTTTAGCAGCTTCAGTGGTAAATTAAATCCACTCTGGCACAGCCAGCCAGCACAGCTGTTTCAGCAAAGGAAACATCCTCAGTTCAGAGAAGAGGAAATTATGACAAATTTGTGTAAAATTAAAACATGTAAAATGTGTGTGTGTGTACATGTATAAAATAAAAAGCTGTCCAGCCAAAAGCTGCTCCCTCGAATAAAATGGTGGGACTGCTTCCCCGGGGCCATGCTTGCGCACTGATGGGGCAGTGCAGCAACGCATCAAAGCGGAGGTGCTCACTCCTTCCCAAAAAACTACTTCTGGACGCCGATGGCAGCAGGCTAGATCATCTCAGGGCTGGTCGACTGCATTCCCGGGCTCTGTTTTACGCCTGTGGTATTCCCCACGGGAAGGAAATTTTTCTCCATGGCACAGCCCTGGTCCTCCTGCTGGTGTTCACACGAGGTGACCCAACGGGGCAGGGCTGGTGCTGCGGGACGCGGCTCTCCCGTGCCGTGTTCCTCCCTGATTGCGGAGACGAGCATGCGCTGCAGGTCCTGCATCGACAGAACCACCACAAAACCAAAGCACCACCAAAGCATCCACCAAAATGATGCTACAGCAGCACAGAAACCAGCTTGTGGATTCTCCCTCTCCTCAACTGGCAAGCGGGGGGATGCAGGGATGCCCGCCAGGGTACGGGGGGATGCTGGGCGGGGAGGGCGAGCGTGCAGCACCAGGCGCGGTGCTTGGAGGCAAAGCGAGAGCCCCAAGGCAGGCAGCCGGAGGGAGAAGGTGCCTCCTGGGGCGCTCCCCCGCCTGCAGCCACCCAGTCACAAGGAAAGGTGTTGCTTGGACCAGACTCCCTGAAACTCCCTCCGAGCGCAGTGTTGGCAGGGTCGTATCTGATCAAATACAAATCAGCTAGAAACGGGATTAACGATAACAAAATAAATGAGCCTGAAGAGGTTTTGAAAAGAACCGAGAAGCTGCTACAACCCCATTTTCTAAACTCTGACAACTCTTCCGAGCCAGCAGCACGTGCACATATAAACCACCGACACTTAACAGACATTTCTGAGCAGAGCAGAGGCTTTCCAAGCCCTCGTGCAGGGAAGCGAGATGCAAGCCGCCAGGTTGCTTTTCATCCCCGGGCTCTCACTCCTAGCATCTTTGCCACTAAAATGAAGCAAAAAATCTCAAAGCATTTTATTGTTACCTGGTTTAGTCCTGGCATCCCTGTGTCTCTTCCGAACGTGGAGTACGAGGCTCTTTCACTGCTCTTCCCTATGGTGGAGAAAAGACAAGGTTTTGTGTAAGAGAGAAGGGGAGGGATTGCACGCACCCCCACGCACCTGCCCTCCCGGGGCGTCCTGCCAAGGAGCGAAGCCCCGCTCTTGTAACGCAGCTTCCTCCACCCCTCTGCAGAGGTGACTGCCCCCCGTAATAGCTTCTTGCTAAAACGGGAGCTCTTTTAAGTTCACAGAGAGCAAGGCTCGGCGGGTCCATAAACAGCAAAACCCCAAAACTGCAGTGATGCAGGGAAGGGCTTGTGGCCATGGAAACCGGCAGTGTCAGACCAGAGCAAAAAAAATCCCTCCAGACATNTAAGTTCACGGAGAGCAAGGCTCGGCGGGTCCATAAACAGCAAAACCCCAAAACTGCAGTGATGCAGGGAAGGGCTTGTGGCCATGGAAACCGGCAGTGTCAGACCAGAGCAAAAAAAATCCCTCCAGACATATAAAGAAAAGCCAGTCGAATTTGGCAGAGGCGGTGACAGAGCAAACCAAAAGCCAAGCACCAGCGACCAGACCCTGCGGGCGCTTTCCATACAATAGGAAATACAATTCCAGCACACGCTGAGCAGCAGTGTGTGGAGCTGAGCTCCTGCTCCGTACGGCGCAGGGATTACCTTCTTCCCCTTGCCCGGTGGAGGTTCAATTTTCCNACCAGGGAAAAGGAGGAGGGAAGAGGGAAACGGGGGATGGCGGTCAAAGAGGCTTTGAACGCAGGGCAGCACGGCCCCGCTCCGGCAGCTGCCCCACGCCAGCACACAGGACTCTGCCAGGGGGGCGCTGGGTTCTGCCAGCCCCCTCCTCCCACAAAAGCCCTTCCCCAAAAAGGGGCAATCGCAGTCTGCCGCCGGTCTGGCCGAGTAAGCAAAACTGGGAGCGGGAGGATTTTGCCAATCTGCTTAACTTAAAGCCACCACCGAAGGCTGCTGAATGCAGGTTAATGCACTGGGGCGACGTTTGGGCTGGCAGGCGGCTCCACACACGGTTCAGAGGTTTTGGGG
>VZSC01009298.1:18181-55042 GCA_013398225.1 Steatornis caripensis
CCTCTCTGCAGAGGTGACTGCCCCCCGTAATAGCTTCTTGCTAAAACGGGAGCTCTTTTAAGTTCACAGAGAGCAAGGCTCGGCGGGTCCATAAACAGCAAAACCCCAAAACTGCAGTGATGCAGGGAAGGGCTTGTGGCCATGGAAACCGGCAGTGTCAGACCAGAGCAAAAAAAATCCCTCCAGACATATAAAGAAAAGCCAGTCGAATTTGGCAGAGGCGGTGACAGAGCAAACCAAAAGCCAAGCACCAGCGACCAGACCCTGCGGGCGCTTTCCATACAATAGGAAATACAATTCCAGCACACGCTGAGCAGCAGTGTGTGGAGCTGAGCTCCTGCTCCGTACGGCGCAGGGATTACCTTCTTCCCCTTGCCCGGTGGAGGTTCAATTTTCCCAAAACCCATCCAGATCTAAAGAGCAGACGTTCAATCAAAAAGCGTTTCCTTCCTTCTGAAGCCCCCTCTGTCAGGTCCCACCCGGCAGGCTCTTCCCGAACCGCCGGGCTCCTTGCAGACGGAGCATCCCTGCCGACCGGGACGCTGCACGGGAGCAGCCCCGCGCAAGCCGAGCCCACGTGCCCCGGTGCTGCCGAGTGAACTTTAGCACCCAGCAACGGCTTTTATCAAACATGCTCAACCTCACCCTGCCCACACGCTGCTGAAAATAGTGTTTTCAAGGAAGGGGGGGGANTGCCGCCGGTCTGGCCGAGTAAGCAAAACTGGGAGCGGGAGGATTTTGCCAATCTGCTTAACTTAAAGCCACCACCGAAGGCTGCTGAATGCAGGTTAATGCACTGGGGCGACGTTTGGGCTGGCAGGCGGCTCCACACACGGTTCAGAGGTTTTGGGGAGCAGACGAAGAGGAAAGGGAGGCCGAGTTTCCCCAAACCAGCCCCCTTGAAGCACAGGGCAGAGAGACGGGAAGAGAGAGGAGGCTGCTCGGTTCTGCAACCTCAGCGTGGGGGTCTTGAACTAAACCCAAAGTTTCAGAGTGGGTTTCCCCACTCCAACCCCCAAACCCGATGGTGCTGGGCTCACAGTGCGGCGCGCCAGCATCCCATCGCCCCTCGCCTCCAGTGACAGCCGGGTGCCGCGGCCGTTTCATTTCAGAGGCTTAAACATTAAATAAACAAAGGTCAAAATGTCAAAGGACAGATCTCCTAGATGACCTAATTTTTAAAAGAGCAGCTCGATTTGCCACAGCGCCGGCAGCGTCACACAAATAACTCGACAGGTTGTGGCATCAGGTGGATCGCAGTCACTCCTAAACCGGAGGAAAGCCAGGGTAATGCCACGCTGGTTCATCTGGTCAGCAACAGCCAGGCCGCCTGTCTGATCATATATTGCCGCTTCCACGCATGGCTTGAGTGGCGAAACGCAGAGCCAAACGCCTCTGCCGTCGCCAGATAATGGCGGAGGCGGAACCGCAGGACGCTCGGCGCAGGAAGACGAAGGACTGCAACCCAGTGCCAGCTCTGCACCGTATTGCTCGAAACCCCGCTACCTTCACCTGACGGTTGGTTTTGCACGCGAGCGTGCCCGGTAGCAGCAACGTGCTGCACGCTTGGCCCAGGGCGTCTCGCGGATTTGGGAAGTTTGGAAAGGGAGCGCAGCCCTCCGGCCAGCCCCAGCCCCTGCACCCTCATCACATACAAAGGGGAAAAAGCAGCAAAAACCTCAGCACTAGAAATTTCACATTTAATTGTCTACAACACAAGGCAGAAAGAAGAACGGCAAACCTGTCTGGATCGGGATGTATGGAGCCTATTGAAACAAAGTCCACAAGCTGGGCAAGAAAAAGCTGAACTTGCCAGCAGAAGGTGCTGTTTCTGCTGCTGGGGAGATGCCAGCCCGCGCACGCGGCAAACCTGGCGCTGCTGGGACTCGCCCGAGTTGCCCCTTCGAAGCCACAGCCCAGGGCATCGACCAGAAAAGGTGGCAAAACCCTAGGACCATGGCAAGGACCGGGATGCAGGCAGGTCTTGGCAGAAAATGCCAGGAATCTCCCCAAATGCCATCTCGCTCCTGACAGAACGACTGAAATCCTGCAGAGGAGTGTTGAGGGATCTTGGGGGTGGGGGAGGAGGGAAATAAACCACAAGATACTGGGAATAAATCCCTTGAATGGGAAAGGGGTTTCCCTTGGAAATCCCATCTCCGCAAATTTCAGCACCCAAGGGTGAGCAGGGCGGAGGGCACCTTGAGCACGTTGCATCCAGAAGCTGGCTGGGAGCGTTTACTATTGCCAGCTCTTCACGGCATTGCTTCGCTGCGAGTGCCGGCATCCCCCTCCTGGCTTTTCCACCCCCACCAGCAATTTCCCCTGCCCCTCGCCTGCCCACGCTGCCTTCAGTCCTGCTTAACAAGCAGTTTCCCAACCTCTCTTCTCTCCCCAGCGTGTTCTCTCTTGCAGGATCCGGCTGGGCCGGGCTCAGACTCCCCCAGGCCTGCCTTCACCCGGGGCTTTTGCAGCGAAACCCCTGCGCGCCGTTGGCGCTCTCTCCTCCCAGAGGTGTATTTGCTCCCGGGCTTGGAGGCAAGGTGGCAGAATAAAAACTCCTCCTTCCCAAGGTTGCCGCCAGCGGCAGGGTTTGGCCTCGGCGCCTGGGACCCCGGCAGCATCTCACCTCCAGCAGAGCAAACAGTGCTTTTAAGTAAACTTGTAGTTTTGCCGTTTCTCTCCCCAAGACAAGTTCCGCTTGCAGATGTGTACAAATAAACCAAGACAAGGCAATTCAACGCTGCCTACTGGTTTTGCGAGTGCCTGCCGGGTGGAAGGCAGGTGCTTTGCCGAGGCGCAGTGCCCTGTGCCAGCCCACAGGGAGTACGTATCAGCGCCCCGGCAGCACCGGGTCCCCGTGCTCCAAATGGGAGCCCCGGTGCAGCCCCCAGCACCCACCGCCCCGGCTATGGCACAGCCACCCACCGTGCGGCTCCCCCAGCCTCGTGCTGGTAATTCCATTAGAGTTACAGCCTGGGGAAAAAGGGGAGGAAAAACACAGCCGGGGATTAAAAGCAAGGAGGGAAAAAAAAAGAATGTTAAAAAACCAGGAGCAGCGACAAACCCCGTCCGTGGGCAGATTAAAACCATTGTCCAGGAAGAACCCAATCCACGACAGCTCACAATACACACACGATTAGGAACACTCCTCTGAAAAGAAGCTAATTACTAGAAATAATTACTAGAAAGAAATCTGTTATGGCTTATCAGTTTCCCCTGCTGCTTAAGCAATCCCCTCCCGGCCTGCCCCTGCTGAAGATGGATGGTAAAGGAGTGGCAGATTTGGAAGACTGGTGGTTTAAAACAGACAGAAAAGCCCTCCTCACCCTCTGGGACGAGCCGGTTTGTCACCGCGCTGTGTCCTGGCACCACCCCGGGCAGCCAGGGATGGTCCCCGCCGCCTCTTGCCACTCGCGGCTGCGACGCTCAGACCTCCCTCGGATGTCACCGGTCCTCTGCGGAGCAGCACCCAGGGCTCGAAGCTTGAAAACTTGGAGGAGGGAGTGATGGAGCTCACAGGCATTGCTGCTGCACCCTGCTCCTCGGGTTCACCCACCCCCCCCGGCAGCCTGCGGTGATTTTTATTCAGAGCACTGACGGTATTTCTACTCAGGCACTTATTTACTGTATTTTTTTTTAATTTAGGTTACCCCATCCAGCGCAAGACAGGCTGGAGCTCCCCGCCCAGTCAGTTTGCAGACAGCTCTGGTTTTCCTCATCACCTTGTGGAGCTGAAGCTGTGGCAGAGAGGAAATCTGGGCTTTGGAAAGCATCTGACTGAAGATTGCCCTTGCACCATCCCCTCTGAGAAGCGCATGAGCGGAGTCGCTCGCAGCTCTCGGGCAGCCCTGAGGGCAGCGGAAGGCCAGCTCTGCGAGCAGCACCCGTCAGCGCAGCCCCTCTCCTGCTGCCTCCAAAGCCAAGCTCCCATCGTGCCGGATGCTGTACGTTCATCTAAAGAACATCCACAAGCCCCAAATATCACACCAGTGCACCCCAGCTGAATACAAATCAGTACTTTTCCTTTCAAAGCATGTTACATGAATTCAAACTGGTTTTGGACTGGGCGTGCACCCTGCGACCTGCAGGGCCATCACCCCGAGAGCGGGTTGGACTGGGGCTGCCCGCAGATGACCAGGCAGGTACCGTCCCTCCAGCCACCAGCGCCGGCGTTTCCCGCCGCCGGGACTGCCGCCTGCTTGCAGGAAACAACAGGCACGCTGTTCTGGGATTAAATCCGTCTGGCGCTTTGCACCAGAGCTTTGTGCTCCCTCAGCATGGGCTGCTGAAGCATCTTCCCGCTCCCCAGGAGCCGAGCAGCCCCGTCCACACCGCACGTGGGAGGGGAACCTGGGCGGAGGACAAGGGTGGTGGCACAAGGACCTGCCTGGACAGGCGGGCAGGACGAGGGGCAGGGATGCAGCCTCACAGGGGTTCTGGGGATCTGCTGCCAGGGCCCTGCTCCCCACAAACTCAGGCCCGCTTCCCTTCTCTCCTGGGCCACGCAAACCCCTCCAGCCCTGCCCTTCTCATGGAGTTTGCTGCCCCGGCACTCCTCCCAGTTTTCTGTCCCCCTAGTTAAATACACCTGCAACCGATGCTCTGCGCTGCTTCTGTGCACAATCACCACTGCTCATAAGCCAGACCCAGCTGCAGCCAGAGCTTCCTCGGCCACCCCTGCAAAGCTCCTACACGACAGGGACAAGCTGGGAAGAAATTTGGATGAACAAGCTTGCACGTTCCACCTTTATCCAAACAGCCACCACACCCTGCAGTTCCCAAAGGTCTCTCCTTGCACCCCTGCTCACGTCAGACCAGTCTCAGAGTGGTGAAATGGCTCACACGGGAAGGGGAGCACCCGGCTGCGCCCCCGCTCCTCCTCCTGCACACCACGGCCCCGGAGCGCCGTCAGCCTTCGGAGGCGGGTGAGGCGTCCACCCTTGGAAGGACGCGACCACTGCTTCAAAGCTCAGGCTGGCAGGAGTTCCCCAGCGCGCCAAAGGTTGCTGAGAGCGGAGCCTCTTTTTCCATTTGTTGGATGCATGTGGAAAATAGAGCCAAAAAAATCACAGTTTAGCTCCATTTCTCCAACAAGGAAGGGTGCTCACTGTCCCTAACGCACGTTGTTAGACGATGGCTGGCCAAAGGCTGCCTCTGGGACGTACGCTGACTCATGAAACACAAAAGCCGGAGGACGTGGGTTCCCGGGGAAGGCCAGCAGCACCCAACCAAGGGGCAGCCCGTAGAGACCAGCGCTCAGGGCCCGTGCCAACAGGGAAGCCAACGTGCACATTTTCTTTGTGGGGCCCTTTCAGCTCAGCCTCCCTCTCTAGCTGGCCAAGCCCATCATTTCCAACACAGATGCTGTTGCTCCTGAAATGTTTCTTACAGCAGTTTCTAGTTCACCCTGAAGAAACAGAAGTTGAGTGGGAAAGAGATACAAATTCTGGGTTTGGAGAAGGGCTTAGATGGCAGTCTCATGCACCTTTCGTCCACCCAGTCCCACTGGACATGCCCATCCTAATCTGCTCCTTCCATCTCCTCATATTTCAAAATTCATCGGTTCTACTTAACTGCCCCACTAGCATGAGCTTGCCTAGCCCGCTGCCCACGGCAGGGACCTTGCTGGAAACCAGGGACTGGCAGCTGAAGTGACACATCTCCAAAACTCACCTTGCCCTCCCACTTTGCCGCTGCCTTTACACTATCATATGCGAAAGTATTATTTTTTTTTTCTGCTCTCCTTTCTCTCCCCTTTCACTTATCATTTTGCCACTGGAAAAGTTTTCAGAAGCAGCTTGGTAAAGAGAAAGAGAAAATCCCACCCATCATCTTCCTCCAGTCCATCCTTCTCAGCATAAGACCACAGAGGCAAAGCAAAACTTATGTATGTATTTTAGAACTTACTCCAGGAATTGATACTTTCTACTTTAACCACATTCAGTTTTAGGAGCAAAAACTATGAAAAGTGAGGAGCCCCCTGCCCCTCCTTGCTGCTCTCTCCCGGCCTCCAGAGCTCCTACTGCGGCACTGGAGCTCCTGGTGCTGCACCCAACTGCCCAGGCCAGCTGCCAAGACCTTGCACCGGCACGCGGAGATGCAGGCACTCAAGCCCTGGGCACGGTGCACGGCTGCCGTCCTGTCGGCCACGAGGCTGCAGTTCGCCCTCCACTGTGAAGGCAGCCGGTGGAAATCACCCGTCGGGGCAGCAGAGGCTCCGGCTCCACGTGCTGGGGACCGGTTGGGCTCGCAGCCTTGCCGGGGAGTGCCGTGGCGCTTGCCAAAGACTGGGAGCCCTGTCTTTGAGAGGAAGCCAAACGCGTCTTCCCTGCACACATCAAAGGGGAAACCTCCGTGTTCCTCCCCGGGCAGCTCCTTCTTGGCTAGAAATTCTCAAGGCTGCCTTGGCCCGAGGCGTGGGATGGGTTGGGATGGGTCCCCCCCACGCACACCCCCAAGAAACCCTGCTGAACTGCATCAAGCCTCCCCTGTCTTATTAAGAAACATCTCCTCTGCTTTGCTTACATTCTCCTGGGGCAGAAAATGAGAAGGAATAACCGCCCTTGCAGAGGGGAGCTGCCCAGAAACACTCATCCATGCCTGCATGGGACCCCCGAGGAGCAATTAAACATTGTCCCTCTCGACAGCAGGAGGAGTGAAAGGGGAGAGCAGAGCTGAGAGCGAGCCCCTCACCCCAGACCCAAGCCAGGAGGAGCAAACACGTGGGTGCTCACTTCCCAGCAAGACCCCACTCCTCTCTTCCCTTTGCCGCCAGCTCCGCAGGAGGAACCTCTTATCATGGTGGGGATTTTCTGTTTCAAACACAATTCCCCCTTCTAACTCCATCCTTCAAAACACGAGCAAACAGCACTAGCTGAGGGGCCCTGCCCTGACGCTGCTCCTGCCACACTCGCTGGAGGGGTTTAACCACCACAGCATGGGCACAGGCAGGGAGGACTAACCCCAATTCCTGACCTAATGTCATTAGTGCTCTGTAAGCCCTTCAGGACGGCTATTTTCTGGTCTTCATCCCTCCTCCTACTCCTGAGATGGGAGGGGTAACGGGTAAATTGTCACACGCACCTGCACCTGCTCATGCACGATCACCGTCTCCGGCACAGCTGGTGGGGCCAGGGCCACGTGGCACTCGCCGGGCCCTGCGAGCTCCTCATGCTGGGGATGGAGGAGCCGGACAGGGTTGCCTGAGCCTTGCAGGACACGAGAAGAGGCCCTCCAGACCCCACTGCAGCGAGGGGGAGCACCACCAGCTCTCTGTGGAGATTGCACCACCCTGGGGCTGCGAGGCTGGAAAGCACAGCAGCCACGAGCCTGTTGCAAGACTTTAATGATGAGCTGCGTCTTTTCTCTCCCTCTCAAGGGTGCTTGTCCACCCTTGATTACCAGCTCCCAAGAGCGAACTCAGCCCATCCCGTGCCAGCATGGCCGGCAGCGACCTCCGGTATTGCCTCTCTGTGCTACTGTAAAGCAGAGAAAAATAATCACACGCAGAAAATAGGGCGGCTGTCACGCACGCCAGGCGCTGATGAGACCCTCTGAACAGCAGCTCCTTTACCCACAGCTTTGAGAGCACCTCCTAGAGCAGGTCCGACACGGGGAATGGCAACGCCGGCCAGCGCAAACACTCCCACCACCACGTGCCGTTCTGCGTTAGATTTCTCCTGCTTTGACCGCGCACCCGCCAGGCAGCTGACAGGCACTTACCCACTAGTCCAGCTCCCAGGAATGGTGATGAAGATAGGCTGTTGTGAGACGGCAGGTCCCTGTGCTCGCCATAGTGGGGGCCTTCGCCGTAGCTCTGCTGAAGCAACACGGGAGAGTTACCACCGGGCATGCGGGGATGCCGAGCCAAATGCCGAAACGCAAGGCTGTCGGAGCTCGGTCTCTCCCATGGCAGGAAGGGTCAAAGTCAAAGGCTCCTCAGAAAAAGGGCACAGAAATGACCTTGTCCTCACGGCCAGGGAGAGCAGGGCAGTGCAGCCACGAGGCCGCGGCACTGGGAGGGGATACGGCACCAAAGCAGGGACACACGGGGCGTTCGCCCACGCTGGCAGCTCTCAGGCAGTTTCTGCCTTCGCCCAGCAGCTCAGCACCCACCAGATGTGAGCCAGGCAGCCCCGGCACTGAGCCAGGGGGGCGAATGGGCCAGGAGAAGGCCTATAGAAATGAGAAATGACACCACAGCGCCTGCTCTGCCACTGACCCAAGGGAAGGGAAAGGTGCCATTGCAAAAACAAATCACACAAACCCATTAAAACATGAGCATCTGTCAAAATAACACCATTTCAATTAAGTTAATGTCTTTTCTCTCTTCCCCTCTCGGGCCCCAGTTACGTGCTGTTGCAGCCTCGACTCCTTCCTTGCGAAACCCTTCCCGTGCTCTCCATCCTCAACGAGGGCACCTCGGCCCGCCGAGGCAGTAGACTGCCCCCAAACCAAGCCCCAGCCAGCCCCTCGGGCTCCAAAGCTGTGCACGGTGGGCGCCCAGCAAGCTTTGCCAAAGGCACAGCCCATCAGGTGAGATCCCTGAACCCACTTGGCCGCAACCCCATCTGGGGACCTCTCCCGCCCCGTGGCCAGGAGTCCCCCTCTCCCCACGCCGAAGCCGAGTGCAGGGAGGCGAGAGGCCTGAGCAGCCATGCGGAGACCACACGAGGTGCGGGCCTGGGGCACGTTTTTGGAGGAGAAGCCTCCTCTAGGGGGACCTCAAGGCAGCAAAGCCTGGGGAGATGGGACAGGGAGGGAACCCTCCCCACTGTTGCCCTTGCAGGGTTAACAGAACCAAATGTCCAAAACGGGGCAAAAAAAGCTGTTCCAGGGTTAGACCCGACCTGGTCACAAACGCAGGCACTGAGAAGCCGTGGCAAAGCGCCTGTTTATTTTGGTTGGAGCTTGGTGTTTGTGCTTCGTCCTTACCCTTCCTTGGTCAAATGTGGAGCTGTTTTGATCTCCCGTTCCCCAGGAACCTGATCCCGGTCTTTCATCCAAACCTACCGAAAAACAGGAAGAACAAAGGTTATTCTTGCTTTATCAGCAAAGCCTCAAAGGTGTTCTCGCAAAATTAACTCTTCCTTCTACAAACAAAGCAGTATTTTCATTAATAAACCACTTCCACTTGGCGTGACAGATCCTCCCCTCTCCCTCCTCACCTTCCCTCTCCAGCTGGGAGCTTATTCCACAAACTTCAAAGCAAATCCCACCACAGCCTGGAAACGCTTCAGAACATGGGACAGTGGGAAGAGCAGAAACAAGTATTTTCACTTGCTTTATTCCAGAGAGTGCCCATGAACCTCTTCTCCCCAGAGACCGACGGTGAAGAGGACTCTGAATTAAAAACTCATCGCACCCATCCCAATGCTCCAGTGGGACCCAGTTTTTGGCCATGGTGCTGCAGGTCCCAGGCCAAACTCTTGTTCTTTATTGCGCCCAAGCAAATTAAAAGAGTGTCCAGACCTTAAAGAGCCTCGGATGGGAACTGCTGGGGGTACAACGTTACCGGGTGGCTTAGTCACACCTGTTCACGGGCATTTGTTATTTAAAGCCCGTCGCGCTCCGCAGAGGAAGGTGCGCTGTCAACACAGGGCCGATTGGAGCGCGCTCCCGTCCATCTCATTTCTAGCCCTCCCAAGCGTATCCTCGGCAAAGGGGATCTGACCCAAAATGGCAAGGGACCAAACAGGAAGGTTTTGCAATATGCCTGCAAGCAGACTGCGGTGGGAAACCGTCTCCTTTCATCATCTGCCAGGTCCACCCAGGCTGCGTCTTGGGCTACCAGCACACGAGGCACGCAGGAGAGATGGCAAATATCCGCCAGGACACAGAAAGTCCAGGGAATCACATAAGCAAAGGTCTTGGGAGTTCAAGATGGCACCACGACTGCACAGAAGAAAACTTCCCTGGCAGCTGAGCCTTGACTTGACTCAGCAGCAAGACTTCTGAGTGTGCTGGTTCGCCTCCTCCGCGCTGAGGGTGACCGGGGCTCGGTGAGCGGCAGCCGGCGTCTCCTCATTCAAAGGCTTGTGGTGGGGAAGCCGGGGATTTGAGAGGAGGTCGGGCAGGGCGGAGGCATCGTCCTGCCCTGCGGCCGGGCTTTGGAGGTGCCACGCAGACACTGTGAGCTCAGCCGGGCGGACAGGGAGAAATCCCAGGTCTGCAGGAGGCTGCGCAGCGCGGATGGCACCAGCCAGAGCCATCTCTGGCTCATCCCACAGAAACCCCAACCCCGCTGCTGGGGGTATACGGCCACACTTGCCATGGGGCAGCACAAGAAACCTCCTGCAGCAGCTCCCAGCAGCATCCAGCATCACCCTTTGCCACCCCCAGTGCCAGGGGCTCCGGGGGCTCTTTGGGGACCCTTCCACACCGGCTCTTCCAACAACAGCGAAGCGCCGACCGCCGAGGTGCCGGCAGGGCCTTACACAAGATTTTCTTTCAGGAGCAGAGACCCACTCGCAGCAGCGGTGACAGCGGAGGTGCAGGACGGTGGCAGGGACAGGGGTGTGCGCGGGAGCAAGGACACAGTGGGGCAGGGTTGCAGGGCGCACTCCGATTTTGTTTTAGCAAAGCTGATTATTATGGCAAACACGCCGTGTATTTGTCTCCTCTGCTCCCCTTACTGTTCATCTAACCAGAAACTTCTTTCAAATTACATCCTTCTATTTCTGTGCCTTTGTGTTAATCATTTCCCCAGAGAATTGGTGTTTAATTGCTGTCTAATTTGCATAATTATGCATATTAATCTACACACCTAATGAATATTCATAACTCTCATTTAGATTTTGTTTTCTAATCAAAAATTTCCAATGTGATTACTGTGCAGAGCAGGGATAAGCCTCTAATAATACCTTGGATACTAGGGAGAATTACTGCCAATTCTCCCACCTCCTACTTCCTAGAATAAACTTTTGCTTTGCTAATGTGTTTTTCTAAAGCAATTCATCTGCATATCCTGCAAACACCAACGGAGATCACGAGGCAGAAATGCTCCTTCTATTCATTTTGCTTTCATGTGTATTTTTAAAGCTCCCCAACAGTCAGGGCGAAGACAGGAGCAGCAACCGCAGCCTCAGACATCCTTGGCAGACTCGGCCCTTTGCACCGAAAGGACGAGGAGCGCGGCACCGACCAGGCTTTGGCTGTGACCGGTACCCCCACAAAGCACCTCGGGAGCCCCAGAGCCAGAGGGGAAGCTGAGGCACGGGGGTCCCGATCCCCACGCTCACCCCTGCCCCACGCAGGATGGGTGTTCGCGGGTCCCAGATCACCCTGCCCTCCTGCAGGGCCACCTGGTCCTGTCCCCAACCCACCGGACGGCAGAGGAGCATCCCCAGGCCAGGATGTGCCGGGAGCGGATGCTCAGTGGGGCAGGCTGCGGTGGGGCTCTGGAGGGAGTTCGGGTGCCTGGAAGCCCAGGATGAATTTTTTGCCAAAGGTCCCACCCAAAATAAAAAAAAAAAACAACCCCAAAACACTGCCAGGCCTCCCCAAGGAAGGAGGGAAGAGGAGACGGCGGGTGGTACAGGTGACAAAAGCTGAGGCCAAGAGGCTCACGTGTCCCCTGGACACGGAGAAACCCTCTGCACGAGCTACTTTGCATGGTGCAGTGCCACCAGCGTGCCCCAGAGGGGTCAAAACCGCACCGGGTGCTCCAACGGCACGGAGCACAAGCCGCTCTCCCAGAGCACGTGCCAGCCCGGGGCACCCCTCTTTCCCCCCTCTCTGCTCTTGGGGAGTCGTGGAGCTCAGGGCAAGCAGCCCCGCACCACCTGAGTGGGAGCCGGGTGGCAAACCCGGACCTCCTGCCGTCGGCTCCGCGGCATGCAACCAGGCTGCAGGCGCGGCCAGATCCTGCAGCAGCAAAGCAACCCCTGGGGAAACCCAAAAGGCCTTTTTCTCCCTCCAGGTGCTGGTGTTCACATGGTTGTGCGGCTGCCGAGGTGAAGCGAGGTTATCGCTCTCCTACCCAAGAGACAAAGGAAGCGGCACACGGCTCTGGAAGCAGCCCCAAAGGCTCAGCCACCTCCGAACGCGGCCGTGCCAGTGTGCAGAGCCAGCCCGTTGTCCGATGCCTGCTGGAAAAAACGGTCTCACGCCTTCCCCGAGCTGCAGTCACCAACATGAAAGGTGCCAGCAAAAAACTCCCATTTTAAGCCCGCAGGTGTTTTAAGGATTCAGGGATTTCTGGGATGAAGCCAGGAAAAAACAGACTGCCCTCTTTCGATTTCTGGCATCTGTCCTACATTCAATGTCAACCTGCTCTTCCCTCCCTTTGTAGAGGAGTAAGGATCTAAAATTTGGCAGCAAACGCCCTCTGCCAATCCTGCAAAAACCCGAAGTTTGGCCAAAGGCAGGCGCTCCTGGAAAATTCCCCATCAGGAGGGTTCTCCTCCACTCCAACCATAAAATCCCTGAAGACGGTGCCAACCACCAAACGCGATCACACTCTCCCCAGCCCGCGGCGCTTACCGGCGGTGCCCTCGAGCCCCGCTTTCCCGCAGGCAATCGCCCGGCACCGAGCGGCCAGGCTTGACCTGAACAGAGGAAGAGGAAGGAGGAGAAGATGGGGAAGCCGGGGCTGAGAAGGAGACCGCTCAGACCCCACGCTGGCATCCCTGAGGCTCTCCCCAAGCACTTGCCCAAGGGCACCCGAGCATGCCACCGGGAGCCTTCTGTCCCAGCAGCTCAGGAGGCGAGGCCAGGCGCCCAGGGGATGGTCAGAAGCACCTTGAGGCACCTGGCGAGGTGTTTCCTGCCTATGGGCGTTGCTCAAGTGCTGCCGGGCTCCCCCGGGCGAGACGGCAATCCCCCGGGCATCTCCCTCGCCCCCCAACTCCGTCTCACCCTGGGCACAGATTCCCTGCATTAAAGCACGCACGGTGCCGGGCATCACAAGTCCAAGTCGCCAGCCAAGACTGTGCCAAAACTCACGTGGCACGGAGCAGAATTACGTTCGCACAAGCGAGCTTAATTCTGGCATATCCCAGCTTTCGAGCGCTTGGCTTTGCAACATTTACAACGCTCTTCCAGTGCAGGGTATGTGTGCAGTTTTAGAGACGCCCACGTGTGCACGCAGCTGTCGGGAGCCAATTTTATTTTAAAATAAACCCATTTTCCAACTAACCAAGTTAAGGCACACTTTCCAATTCAGAAAAGACAAAAATAGGAACTATCTCCTCTCTCCATTAATACAGTTATTAAAAAGCATACGGATTAATTGTGCATTTTAATAACCCTGATCATGAATATTCATAACACATTTCTTGCTCATGTTCTAATTAAAACATACTAATAGAATAAGATGTAGCTGTCAGACAGCAATTTTTTTTTCCCCTTACGATTTTTGTGCCGCAGCTAAGAAGAGCTGATAGAAAAGAGCTGTCCTAAGCTCTCGGCATGGATAAAAATAATTTGCCCACATTTAGTTTCAGCAAAAAAGCCCTTCACCCGATAACGAGCCATAGTAAAAGGCTACGCACAAGCGACCGTCGGCACAGGGCGCCGGGCGCCGTTCCCCACCCAAGAGGAACGAAACCACTTTAAACACACAACTCAAGAAAAGGCATTAAGGAGGGCGCAGGGTTTTCTGCCCCATTCCCATACCCAGCAGCCACTTATGGTCCCTCCTGCTCAGGTCCTGGTCTGTGGCCTCCAGCCCTCACCCGCAGGGTCCCCGGAGCCGAAAATGCCACACCAAGAGATGCTGCGCTGGTTTCAATAACCCAAGCCCCAAAGGCTCCCTGGGCACACGTGCTGGCCCTCAAGCGGTGAGCCCCGAGGCATTTCGTAGCTCTGAAAACACCGATCCAAGCACAGCACCGGGACGCGGTTTGGGAGGGAGCGCGGCTTCGGTGCCAGCCCCTGCTCAGCCCATCCAGAGACAGCCAAGGACTCCCCGACTTAGGGCCTTTGCATTCAGGCCAAGGTCTTTCAAAACAAGCTCAGTCCCTAACGATTCCTTTGCAAGTGAAGCTCAAGGGGTGGGCAGCTGTCCCTCCGGACCCGGAGGACACACAGGGATGCAGAGCAGGACATTTTGCTTCTGAGACCTCATGGACACCATTTGTGCAGCAAGAGCCAGAGTTTTTGCTCTTAAATCCTGCACGAAGGGATACTGGGAGGAGAACACGCACCGCTGCAAAGCTGTGGTCCAGCAGGCTCAAACGACTCAGCGGTGCCTGGCTTTCAGGGCCAGGAGGAGGACGCGCTGAGGGGACTGACACGGCAGCCTCACTGGTGACCGTGCAGGACACCGCCAGGGATGCTGGGCTGCCCGAGCTGCGGCTGAGCCGGGCTCAGCACTTCCCTCCCCCAGGCTGCCCCTCCCTCCACAATCTGCCAGCATCAAAGCGCCCTCCCTAATCTGATTCCCATCAAAATGGCTAGGCTAGGCTTTTTTTTTTTTAAAGTCTATTAAAAATATTTAGGCCAAGTCCTTCGTGTGGCTGGACAAGGTTCAAGAGCAGCCGCAGCTGCCGTGAAGATAGCATCTTCCATCTTCAAGGGTCTACCGACCACAAGGTGCCCGCAGCGAGGCTTTGAAAGCCGGGCGGCAAATCCAGCTCTGCAGCCGGGGCAGTGCCCACGGGCCAGAGCAACACGGGGATGCAGTGGCAGAGGGGAATAAAAGCCCCGGAGGCAGCAGCCCACCATGCTGAAGTTACGAATGCACTTAACCTCGGCTAGCCCCCAAGCTGCCCTGGGAGAAGCGCGGCGACCACGCTGCCCGTCTGCCTCTGTCGGCAACGGGACGGAGCAAGCCGCCATGGCTCGAGACACCAGTGCCACCGTAATTTGATTTGAAACAGAGGTGACAGAAGGCTGCTTGATAAACACTTCCAAATTAAGCGGCTTTGTGTCCTAATCGCTCTGGTGATCAGCCTCACAGCAAAATCTCTGCTAAAAAGGATTTGAAATCAATAAAATTAGTCGACTAGTAATTAGCTGTAGTCCCAGTCAAACTAGCAAAGTTGTTTTTCCTGGCAAGAGTCGGCTCCCCGGACCCGTGCACCACTGCTTGGCGAGGGAAAACCCACTGACGTGTCTTGGCACCCAGGCATCCCCTGGGTGCGGGCAGAGCCCCTGCAAAGGGGAAAAGCGGGTGCTGGGAGCAGCCGCCAGCTCTGCCTGTTTATTTACTGACCCCGTCCATCCCCGAATAGGAAAAAACAGCTGTGAATGGAAGGCAGCCGGTAGCTGTTTACAGGACGTCGATTGTGGATGGGACTATACAATTTGTTCACTTCCTTTTCCCGGCACATGACAAAACAATTTAAAAAGAAAAAAAGGAGGCAAAAATTTTTCCCCCCAAATCAAGCAGTGCCAAACACCTGGAGGGCAGCGCGGGGTCCCTGGCAATGCCACGCGCAGGTCCCTGCTCACGGGGCAGACCGGGGCCCTGGCCCCGGGTAGGGGAGCTCCATTTCATCCCCTCCACTGCCTTTAAATTTGAGGTTGGACCAAAGCTGGCTGGCTGAGACGGCAAGGCTCAGCTTTGCTGCTGCCTGGGGTGACAGAATTTCAGTGGATCTTGCTTGAGAGTGGGCGGTTTCGTGCCTTGACACCACAGCCCATGCTGTGCTGCTGGTAGCCGCAGCCCGGTCGGTCCTGGGGGAAGGATGCAGCGTGGCCGGACGCTGGATGGGACGGCTCAGATGAAGAAAGCCGCTTGCCAGGATGTGCTCCCGAAGCCCACACCTGAGGGACACGAGGGTGATCCCAGAGGACGAGCACCGCTGCCTAACTGCCCCCAGGATGGCGAAGTGACCGGAGGGAGCCAACGGCACCGCGTTGTGCCCCAAGAAGGGCATGGAGCCACGCTGCCCAAGAGGCTCGCAGCTCCCCAGGACCCAGCTCGGTCCTGTCCCCTGCCCCTCCGTGCTGCTGCCTTCCTGAACCATCCAGGAGCAGCAGGTGAGCCAGGCGGCACCAGCGGATGCTCTGAACCACAATAACCAGGAAAAGCGGAGGGCAGCGATGCCGTCCTCCAGATCAGGCACCCGAAGCGGGGGGACACACAACTGTGCCGACAAGTTAAATGGACGGGTCATCTCGGAGCCCGCTAACACCGATTCCTACACAATTTATGGGGCAGACTCTGCCCATTTATCTTTGTGATGATGAAAGTATCGAGAATTCAAAGCCAAGACACACACATCCACCCTGCACAGGCCCACATCCCTGTCCCCAGGGAAGCACCCGCTGCTGCCTTCCCCCTCCCCAAACGCGCACTCAGGGATAATTTTTGACTTCAAAAAAAGCTGATGCCACCACTTCAGCGATCATTAATTCCTCCACTTAGCATCTGCTCTGGCATCTCCTGCACTGTGTTCTGGTTCAGCAGTTTCTGCACAGTCCACATTCGGAGCTGGGTTTTAGGAAACGTTTGGGGCTTGCGAAAGACGGGAGCAATACCAGGCAGAGAGCGAGGAAAATGTTCCCCACCGGCTTTGGATGAGGGATGAGTACGGAGAGAAATTAAACCTACAGCCAACACCAAAAAAAAAAAAGCCAGAAAGAGGGGGAAAAAGAGCCAAAGAAGTACTTCAGCTACTCCTGGTCTTTTGGAAGGTAGTCTGGGAGATGATGCACACGGTGTTTCAAAACAAAGCTTCATTCACGGCTTCTGCTGTGGGTCAGGACACTGCTGCTTCGCTCAAATGGCAGAGCCCATGGGCGGCTGCGGGCGCTGTCAAAAGATGGGGCAGGCTCCAGGGCAGCTCCGGGGCTGGTTTCGGGGGTGCTGGGGCAACAGCCCAGAAACGCCCCGGGAGAGAAAAGATAAAATAATTGTATAAAACAGTGCCCAGTGTGGGGGTGAGAAAGGTTTGAAAAACCCCAAGGAAACCCAACTAGCAAATTCAATCACCTTTCACTTTAGAAACAAGTGTTACTGGCAGGCGCTGCAGGAAGGTCCCCACTGCATTTTAGGGGCTGCCTTCTGGTAATCAAAACAAGACTTTGCCCACTTAGAGTCATAATAAGGAAATAAATCACCTGGGCCAGCCCAGACTTCATCAAGGCCTTGCAAAAGAACCACACACAGTGCCGGCGGCAGGACAACACCGCACCATGGCACGGCCACCACCACCGGTGGCCGCAGAGCGGCCTGGGACCGGGCCCAGAGTCCCGTGGTTCATGTCAGCGCTGAACTGCTGCGCTACCCTCTCCCTGGAGGACAGGCCAAACTGGACAGGGTTTATTAAGCTAACTAAAGTCAGTGAGACCAAGTGAAGGCAGCGAGGCCATCGGGCCTCCCAAGCGCAAGAAGCCCAGTCCCCCCAGGAGAAAGGCACGGAGAGCAGAGATGGTCCAACGTCCCAGCCCCTAGGAACGCCAGCAAGATGCCACAGGGAGAAAGAAAACAAACCTATGAAGACAACCAGGGGAAGAAAATAAACTTTAAAGCTCAAAACACTTCCCCCAGCTGTAAAAACAAAGGCACAGCACTGACCAAACAAGAGCACAAAGGAGCTGCACGAAAAGGGGAGGGAGGATGACATGGGGCTCGACCAGGCGGTGCTTTCAGGTCAGCAGCCTGCGGGACGAACCCACCGCGTCCCTTGTCCCCAGCGCCTCTAGGATGAACCTACCCATGTCGCTCGTCCCCAGCCTCCATCCAAGCCCAACAGCCCATCCACGCTCTGCAAGAAGCGGGATATCAAGGAGGGTCTAAGGGACAAAAGCAAAGGGAAACGGGCCAAGAATAACATTGATTTGTGCCAGACCGGTAACAGGTGTCAGAGAATTCGCTTTTTCTTTGCTAGCACCTTGGATCAACGTGTATTTTGGAGGAGCAGCTCTGCTACCCTCCTCGTGGACGGAAAGAGACCCGACATAAGGCAACGGCAGGAACCCCACTGCCACCGGCCCGCCGGCCCTGGGGGCTCGGTGCACCGTGACACAGCAAAGCAGGGCTGCAGGGACAGTGGAGGGTGGAAGAAGCATGAGGGGCTGCTCCAAGCCCTGGGGCTGAATCCATGGCTGGAGCCGAGCCACCCACAGCCGCTGGTAGCGGCTCACAATAAAACCAACCCTGCAGAAGAGCTAGAAGGTGGCTCAGACCTGAACCTGCAGGACTCCCTTCCCAGGAGGGTGCCATGAAGCACCTCAGCCCTCCCCAAACTGCTTTTAGACGGGAGGCTGGGGCACACACCCAGGCACCAAAAGCAGGCTCTGACTCCATGCCGCTAAATCTCAGCACAAAGAAATGCAGTGCTGGACACCAGCAGTGCCGCCCCATCACCTCCCCAGCAGTCCTTCAACCCAAGCTTACTGAATGCTGCCAACATGCTGCTCCTCACCATTTCCGGGCACGCGAACTTGAAAATGTTTAATTCCGTTAACTAAATATGAAGACCTGTGGAGCTACGAGGAGTTACGTCCTTGACCTGAACACCAGACTCGTGCTGCTCGGGAGCCCCCGGCCTGAAGCCTGTCCCTGTGTCTGTAGGACCTCGAGGGCTCCTGGGAACTGCAACCCTGCAAGCAAGACTGAAAGGCAAAGACAGCCCTGCAGAGAAGTTTTACTCGTGTTCCACATCACACATGCATTCAACAACACCAACATGTCTGCTACCACAAAACAATTTAAATTCAGTNCCCCAAAGGCTCCCTGGGCACACGTGCTGGCCCTCAAGCGGTGAGCCCCGAGGCATTTCGTAGCTCTGAAAACACCGATCCAAGCACAGCACCGGGACGCGGTTTGGGAGGGAGCGCGGCTTCGGTGCCAGCCCCTGCTCAGCCCATCCAGAGACAGCCAAGGACTCCCCGACTTAGGGCCTTTGCATTCAGGCCAAGGTCTTTCAAAACAAGCTCAGTCCCTAACGATTCCTTTGCAAGTGAAGCTCAAGGGGTGGGCAGCTGTCCCTCCGGACCCGGAGGACACACAGGGATGCAGAGCAGGACATTTTGCTTCTGAGACCTCATGGACACCATTTGTGCAGCAAGAGCCAGAGTTTTTGCTCTTAAATCCTGCACGAAGGGATACTGGGAGGAGAACACGCACCGCTGCAAAGCTGTGGTCCAGCAGGCTCAAACGACTCAGCGGTGCCTGGCTTTCAGGGCCAGGAGGAGGACGCGCTGAGGGGACTGACACGGCAGCCTCACTGGTGACCGTGCAGGACACCGCCAGGGATGCTGGGCTGCCCGAGCTGCGGCTGAGCCGGGCTCAGCACTTCCCTCCCCCAGGCTGCCCCTCCCTCCACAATCTGCCAGCATCAAAGCGCCCTCCCTAATCTGATTCCCATCAAAATGGCTAGGCTAGGCTTTTTTTTTTTTAAAGTCTATTAAAAATATTTAGGCCAAGTCCTTCGTGTGGCTGGACAAGGTTCAAGAGCAGCCGCAGCTGCCGTGAAGATAGCATCTTCCATCTTCAAGGGTCTACCGACCACAAGGTGCCCGCAGCGAGGCTTTGAAAGCCGGGCGGCAAATCCAGCTCTGCAGCCGGGGCAGTGCCCACGGGCCAGAGCAACACGGGGATGCAGTGGCAGAGGGGAATAAAAGCCCCGGAGGCAGCAGCCCACCATGCTGAAGTTACGAATGCACTTAACCTCGGCTAGCCCCCAAGCTGCCCTGGGAGAAGCGCGGCGACCACGCTGCCCGTCTGCCTCTGTCGGCAACGGGACGGAGCAAGCCGCCATGGCTCGAGACACCAGTGCCACCGTAATTTGATTTGAAACAGAGGTGACAGAAGGCTGCTTGATAAACACTTCCAAATTAAGCGGCTTTGTGTCCTAATCGCTCTGGTGATCAGCCTCACAGCAAAATCTCTGCTAAAAAGGATTTGAAATCAATAAAATTAGTCGACTAGTAATTAGCTGTAGTCCCAGTCAAACTAGCAAAGTTGTTTTTCCTGGCAAGAGTCGGCTCCCCGGACCCGTGCACCACTGCTTGGCGAGGGAAAACCCACTGACGTGTCTTGGCACCCAGGCATCCCCTGGGTGCGGGCAGAGCCCCTGCAAAGGGGAAAAGCGGGTGCTGGGAGCAGCCGCCAGCTCTGCCTGTTTATTTACTGACCCCGTCCATCCCCGAATAGGAAAAAACAGCTGTGAATGGAAGGCAGCCGGTAGCTGTTTACAGGACGTCGATTGTGGATGGGACTATACAATTTGTTCACTTCCTTTTCCCGGCACATGACAAAACAATTTAAAAAGAAAAAAAGGAGGCAAAAATTTTTCCCCCCAAATCAAGCAGTGCCAAACACCTGGAGGGCAGCGCGGGGTCCCTGGCAATGCCACGCGCAGGTCCCTGCTCACGGGGCAGACCGGGGCCCTGGCCCCGGGTAGGGGAGCTCCATTTCATCCCCTCCACTGCCTTTAAATTTGAGGTTGGACCAAAGCTGGCTGGCTGAGACGGCAAGGCTCAGCTTTGCTGCTGCCTGGGGTGACAGAATTTCAGTGGATCTTGCTTGAGAGTGGGCGGTTTCGTGCCTTGACACCACAGCCCATGCTGTGCTGCTGGTAGCCGCAGCCCGGTCGGTCCTGGGGGAAGGATGCAGCGTGGCCGGACGCTGGATGGGACGGCTCAGATGAAGAAAGCCGCTTGCCAGGATGTGCTCCCGAAGCCCACACCTGAGGGACACGAGGGTGATCCCAGAGGACGAGCACCGCTGCCTAACTGCCCCCAGGATGGCGAAGTGACCGGAGGGAGCCAACGGCACCGCGTTGTGCCCCAAGAAGGGCATGGAGCCACGCTGCCCAAGAGGCTCGCAGCTCCCCAGGACCCAGCTCGGTCCTGTCCCCTGCCCCTCCGTGCTGCTGCCTTCCTGAACCATCCAGGAGCAGCAGGTGAGCCAGGCGGCACCAGCGGATGCTCTGAACCACAATAACCAGGAAAAGCGGAGGGCAGCGATGCCGTCCTCCAGATCAGGCACCCGAAGCGGGGGGACACACAACTGTGCCGACAAGTTAAATGGACGGGTCATCTCGGAGCCCGCTAACACCGATTCCTACACAATTTATGGGGCAGACTCTGCCCATTTATCTTTGTGATGATGAAAGTATCGAGAATTCAAAGCCAAGACACACACATCCACCCTGCACAGGCCCACATCCCTGTCCCCAGGGAAGCACCCGCTGCTGCCTTCCCCCTCCCCAAACGCGCACTCAGGGATAATTTTTGACTTCAAAAAAAGCTGATGCCACCACTTCAGCGATCATTAATTCCTCCACTTAGCATCTGCTCTGGCATCTCCTGCACTGTGTTCTGGTTCAGCAGTTTCTGCACAGTCCACATTCGGAGCTGGGTTTTAGGAAACGTTTGGGGCTTGCGAAAGACGGGAGCAATACCAGGCAGAGAGCGAGGAAAATGTTCCCCACCGGCTTTGGATGAGGGATGAGTACGGAGAGAAATTAAACCTACAGCCAACACCAAAAAAAAAAAAGCCAGAAAGAGGGGGAAAAAGAGCCAAAGAAGTACTTCAGCTACTCCTGGTCTTTTGGAAGGTAGTCTGGGAGATGATGCACACGGTGTTTCAAAACAAAGCTTCATTCACGGCTTCTGCTGTGGGTCAGGACACTGCTGCTTCGCTCAAATGGCAGAGCCCATGGGCGGCTGCGGGCGCTGTCAAAAGATGGGGCAGGCTCCAGGGCAGCTCCGGGGCTGGTTTCGGGGGTGCTGGGGCAACAGCCCAGAAACGCCCCGGGAGAGAAAAGATAAAATAATTGTATAAAACAGTGCCCAGTGTGGGGGTGAGAAAGGTTTGAAAAACCCCAAGGAAACCCAACTAGCAAATTCAATCACCTTTCACTTTAGAAACAAGTGTTACTGGCAGGCGCTGCAGGAAGGTCCCCACTGCATTTTAGGGGCTGCCTTCTGGTAATCAAAACAAGACTTTGCCCACTTAGAGTCATAATAAGGAAATAAATCACCTGGGCCAGCCCAGACTTCATCAAGGCCTTGCAAAAGAACCACACACAGTGCCGGCGGCAGGACAACACCGCACCATGGCACGGCCACCACCACCGGTGGCCGCAGAGCGGCCTGGGACCGGGCCCAGAGTCCCGTGGTTCATGTCAGCGCTGAACTGCTGCGCTACCCTCTCCCTGGAGGACAGGCCAAACTGGACAGGGTTTATTAAGCTAACTAAAGTCAGTGAGACCAAGTGAAGGCAGCGAGGCCATCGGGCCTCCCAAGCGCAAGAAGCCCAGTCCCCCCAGGAGAAAGGCACGGAGAGCAGAGATGGTCCAACGTCCCAGCCCCTAGGAACGCCAGCAAGATGCCACAGGGAGAAAGAAAACAAACCTATGAAGACAACCAGGGGAAGAAAATAAACTTTAAAGCTCAAAACACTTCCCCCAGCTGTAAAAACAAAGGCACAGCACTGACCAAACAAGAGCACAAAGGAGCTGCACGAAAAGGGGAGGGAGGATGACATGGGGCTCGACCAGGCGGTGCTTTCAGGTCAGCAGCCTGCGGGACGAACCCACCGCGTCCCTTGTCCCCAGCGCCTCTAGGATGAACCTACCCATGTCGCTCGTCCCCAGCCTCCATCCAAGCCCAACAGCCCATCCACGCTCTGCAAGAAGCGGGATATCAAGGAGGGTCTAAGGGACAAAAGCAAAGGGAAACGGGCCAAGAATAACATTGATTTGTGCCAGACCGGTAACAGGTGTCAGAGAATTCGCTTTTTCTTTGCTAGCACCTTGGATCAACGTGTATTTTGGAGGAGCAGCTCTGCTACCCTCCTCGTGGACGGAAAGAGACCCGACATAAGGCAACGGCAGGAACCCCACTGCCACCGGCCCGCCGGCCCTGGGGGCTCGGTGCACCGTGACACAGCAAAGCAGGGCTGCAGGGACAGTGGAGGGTGGAAGAAGCATGAGGGGCTGCTCCAAGCCCTGGGGCTGAATCCATGGCTGGAGCCGAGCCACCCACAGCCGCTGGTAGCGGCTCACAATAAAACCAACCCTGCAGAAGAGCTAGAAGGTGGCTCAGACCTGAACCTGCAGGACTCCCTTCCCAGGAGGGTGCCATGAAGCACCTCAGCCCTCCCCAAACTGCTTTTAGACGGGAGGCTGGGGCACACACCCAGGCACCAAAAGCAGGCTCTGACTCCATGCCGCTAAATCTCAGCACAAAGAAATGCAGTGCTGGACACCAGCAGTGCCGCCCCATCACCTCCCCAGCAGTCCTTCAACCCAAGCTTACTGAATGCTGCCAACATGCTGCTCCTCACCATTTCCGGGCACGCGAACTTGAAAATGTTTAATTCCGTTAACTAAATATGAAGACCTGTGGAGCTACGAGGAGTTACGTCCTTGACCTGAACACCAGACTCGTGCTGCTCGGGAGCCCCCGGCCTGAAGCCTGTCCCTGTGTCTGTAGGACCTCGAGGGCTCCTGGGAACTGCAACCCTGCAAGCAAGACTGAAAGGCAAAGACAGCCCTGCAGAGAAGTTTTACTCGTGTTCCACATCACACATGCATTCAACAACACCAACATGTCTGCTACCACAAAACAATTTAAATTCAGTAGATATACAGGCTTATTCACAAAGCAAGGGGTTATATTCCATTAAACAGAAAGCTTTGGGGAGAAGAGCGAGAGTAAATCCCACATCCTGTTTTTTCCAGCTCATTTATTTTACCACAAAGTTGCACGCTCATGAAAGATGCAGACACTCGACACTAACGCACGTATTGTTGTCCAAAGAAAGAATTCATTTTGCTGAGCGCGCACAGCAGCCCGATGCCAGCGAGGAATGAAATACGACGGCTGCAGGTCCCCCGAGACGCTACGTATTGACCTTTCGTATTTCACAGGCAATTGTGTATTTTGCACACACACGTAGATGCATGAACAGGCGCGTACACCCCCACTCCTTTACTTAGAAGCATATACCCCTATTTCCGCTCTGATTTGCATCTTTCCAAGTATTGTTTAATTTGCAAGGTAAAATTAAATTACGGTATCAGAGATGCAACCTTTTGCTGGGGAACAGAAATCTTTTCCCACTTGGTCTCCATTACTCAGCAAGCAAGAAAATAGGGGACAGAAGCCTGTTTACTTACACCTGACCAAGAAAAACCCTGAAAGTTTGCAGGAGAGCCCGTTCAGATCAAACAAAAAGGCTTTCCTTGGCAGCTTCCCCAGGCTGCACCCAGAGAGCGGTGCCAGCCGTGTGTACGTGAGCCCTCTCAGCCCACCACCGCACTCCGAAGCCAGCAGGTAGGGAGGCCAGAGGCAGTTAAAAATTAGACGAATTAAAGACTGTTTCCAAATAAAGTGGAAATTACGTGGGGAAACAGCCAAGCACACGTGCACACGATCACAGTGGCCTTGGTAGTTTATCTGTAAGTCTTCTCTTACCAGGGAGAGGGACGGTGGTTAATGACCTGTATGCTTTATTGCTAACGAGCCAGCACTTACCCTGCTCACTTCCCCGGAGCAAGAGGAAAAAACAGATCCCAAAGGGGAGAGGAAAGCTGAAGCAAATGCACATCCAGGAGAGTTTATTCTAACCCAAAATGCAGGGGCCGCAATCCTGCAGGATTCTGGGCAGCCCAGCACCCTCCGGCTCCATCGGCAGTGCAGGATGCCCTGGACCGCACAGGATGCGGCCGCGGGGCTGGCTAGGATAGCTAACGTGTTCTCTGAGACGATGATTCAGCCCACAGGAAGGATCATCTAAGAAGAATTGTTCGACACAATGAGAAAAACTTTCCCAAACAAAGTGTTCTCAACACCACCTGCCTCCCTCCCTCCCTCTGCTCCAGCTTTTGTTTGCGAATAACTTCAAGACTATGGTCACCACAACAAAGATTCGCCTTTTTGCCTTCTCCTCTCCCGAGGCGAGCATCGCTGAGCACACCGCGGGCACATGGCTGCCATCCTGTCCCCCGAGAGCAAGCTGGGGGGCAACACAGAAGCCACGAACCCCAGTCCGATGCCGAAAGCCCCAGCCAGGCGCAGTTACAGCGCTGTAACGGCAGGGTTGCAAACTTCAGTAGCCGAATATGCCCCAAACACACAAGCCAGGCTTACCAAGGCAGCCCTAAAAGGCCAGCAGTACACAAGGTGCAAAGCTTTGGGGATAACTGCATGTACAGCCAAGGAGTTTTCCCTCCCATGCACCAGTTCTTACAGAATTTGGTCAATGTGACACAGCACGGTAAGATATTTACCTTAAGAACAGTTTAAGGACAGATGTGACCTATTTAGAGCTCTGCCAAATACTTCTGTAATTGAATATACCATCGATTACTTAAATTGCATTAAAAAGGGCTGTATTTGATCTACTTGCTACGAAGAAGAACCATTTCCAAGAACCACAACTCTTCTTTTTTCCTCTTTAAATATAAACACTTCAAGAGGTGCACTTGTTCCTTTTCCTGTGAAGGATCCACATGTTTGCATGACCATACTCAATGCCTAAAATTCCCCTTGTGCCCCTAAAGCCAAAAGGCCAAGTCACAGAAAGAGCTTCCCTGAAAAAAAAAAAAAAATTTAAATCACCAGCTTTGTTCAAAGGTCTACAGCGGCTCATAGTGAGATGGCGTAGAGCCCATCAGGCAAGGTCTCAACCAGCCTCTTGACCTCAGCAGAAATTAGTGATGGGTTTAGGCTGCCAAGCGGCCTCCAAGGCCTTGTTTCTAATCACACCTCGGCCAGGGGACACCAAAAAGTTGCTCCGGCCCTTGTGCCCGGGCTCCCCTTGTCCGTAAAACCAGATCACAACGCTCGTCACCCAGCAGCGCATTAGTCCAAGCGCTGGAGAAGGGCTTAAGGGACCGAGCTGGCGGTGGTGGGCTGCTTTTTAAATAAATCTAGAGCTGTCACCTGGTCTGGTTCAGTATGCAGACAAGTACGTGGGGCCAGCTCAAGGGAGAGGACAGGAACGGAGGGTGGCACGGCTTCTGCCAACAGCAGCGCGGATGCATCCCCTGTTAAATCAGCCATGGAGGTACGGTATGACGCACCCAGCTCGGGCTGGGATGTGTCAGCCTCAGCAGATACCTACTTCTGGGCTCCTTCCACACCAAGCGGGGCTGCAATTAGCTTGGATGACGAGGACAACACCGAACAAGCGGAAGGGAAGCCCATCCTTACTGACCCTTCGTCAATGGGCCAGGCACACCGAGCCGTGCCTCCGTAAGCCCCATGGCACGACCCGTGCTGCTGACCTCCGCGACAGCTCTCCCTCTCCCCGGGCAAACACGTCAATACCACGGATGAGGTGCCAGTAGATGGCACTCAATGTGTAGCACAGCTCCTCTATTTTCTAGGACGAACCAACACTTTTCCTGCGTGTGCGTTTCAAACCATTTCCTGGGTGCAACTTTAGCATCATTTAAGGACAGCGGGCAGGAGCTGGTCCTCCTTACTCTGGTCTCTCATGCTGAACAACAAAAAAAGCCCTGATAAAAACGTACCGCACAGTTCCTAGGAAGCCCCACAAAGATCTGATGCAAGCAGGTTTCATTCTTCTGACTATTACAACACGAAGGAGCGACATTTCACCCCATTTACACCTTTCACATCACCCCGGGCACGCACCGAGCCATCGCTCGGGTTGCGGACAGGTGATGCAGCGCTGCCGGCAAAGGTGGGAGTTGGTTTTCTCCCCGTGCTCTGCAGCCGGCGCGGTGAACCCACGCGAGCACCCAGCCTGGCTTCACGCGCTTTAAATGCTCCTCACATCGGCGCCGTGTGCTATTCAGAGGAACAAGTTGGAGACAAAAAGAGACCTATTAGATTATCTTGTCTCTGTCTCCTCTACACCATGTTCCGTTTTCTAGTGCTTTTGTCTAGACAAGCAGTAACACTTCTTATCAGGAATACCAATATAACTGTCTAGTACAATTGACCATTAAGAAGTTTTTCTGATATTTTGCTTAAAGCTTGCTTTCTCTTAACTGCAAGAAGCTCAAAGGAATTTTTTTCTCCATGAACAAAAAAAAAGCTGCATCAGTGCCCAACCCGTAAGCAGAGAAGCTCTGGTTGTCTGAAGGGGGTTAAAAACCCGGAGCTCTGGTTTGTTGGGATGCAGCTGCTGGCAGGTCTGGGTGAAACGCTGAGTGTGCGCTCAGGACCAGAGGCTGCTGCCCCACAAAAGAGGCTGCGTTTTCAAGTGCAACTTTGGAAATAATATCTGTGCATAAAAATGAGGGGGGAAATAAAAAAAAAGCCACTCCTGGCCTCAGTGCTGCAAGGAAAAGTTGAAGGACCAAAGTCATCACCAAACGGCCGGGCTGCCTGCAGCGTGGGAGCTCTGCCGGCAGCTCCCACCTCTGCTCCTGGGGAGACCCTGGGCCACCCTGGCTGTGGACCAAGCTGCTTCCGTTTCCTTGCTGCACCGGGTTCGTGAGGTGGCTCAAGGCATTGCAGCGCTCGCTGCTCTGGAAAGAAAGGGCCCTCCTTGCCCTTCATTTATCTTGAGCAAGTTCCGAGGCTCCCCGGACTTTCCAGGGACTGCTGAACGTGTAAGACAGCAGGAAACCCAACGAAAACCAGTTCCCCATTTGGAGCACAACAGGCCCCAGAAGCCCCCAAGACGGGCCAGGCCAGGCGGGAAGAGGAAGACCTCAGCGGCAGCAAGGCACCGTCAGCTCAGCTGTTTGCAGAAGCACTGCTCCACACCTCTCGCCTTTCAGGCAACGCGAGAGCCCCACTTGCTTCTGCCTCCACGGCAGAGGGAGCAGGTCAGGGGCTGGAGGGGACAACCACCTCCATGCAAGCTGCCACAGCTGCTCCACCAGACCCCCTCAGCCCCAAACAGAATGAAGGGGTAAACAAGCCAGTTGTAAACCTCTCTGGTGCACAGGATCCACCGCGCTTGAGGATTTGGCTGTCCAGCGTCCTGCCCACCCTGCTCCGACCACATCTACCTCCGGTGACCTCAGGCACAGAGGGTTAACTCTCCCTTGGGAAGCTAATTCTGGGCTTACACAGCTTTGTCCATCCTGGACATTATTCGCCCTTATCTCAGCAGCATCCTAAAGCCTCTGTTGCTCACTTGCATCCCAGGGGGAAGCCCATCCACTACAAAGCACACAGCTTCCTGCCTCACTTAAACACAAGCCCACGATTAGTTAAAACGGAGAGGTGAAGGTTTCCCAACCAGGGCAGAAGCCCCTGTAGCCCACCTCATTTCAAAGCAGGCACCATTTGTAGTGATTCCGATAAACCGGTTTCTCTCACGTTAGAACTCGATACGCATGAGCCACTCGAATTAAAGCAAGACCAGCTCCAGAGAGCTAGGCACAGGTTCGATTCGTTCCCAAAACCAGCTGAAATGGAAACCTTCCCACACGCCCCTTGCAGAGGAAGGAAACCCCGCGACCAGGTCGCGTTACCCAGCCGGCTGCGGCAGTTAACCATGGCAGCTACCGGCTCCCAGCACGCGGACCACGGGTCACCACCTCACTCAAGAAACCCTAAGCTAGCAATTACCTTCACTGTGTGCTAGAGCCAGCCTCCAGCTACGTACCCTCCCCTCCTTGCCGTGCCACTCCCCACAGCCTGCTTTAATAGCTTTTAAGGGACTTAATATACGTTATGGGGGAAGGCAAGGAAGCAGCAGAAAAAGACTTGCAGATTCACACGTCTTGCTCCCAAAACAGGATCGTGTGTCCTCAGGCAGCATTAACTCTGCTCGTGCCCAAAAGCGGAACGGTAGTGAAAGGCGGGTACTCGGAGCGTGGGGAGGAGGAGAGAAGGATCCCCGAAGACTTCCAGCTCGACACTCCAGCCCAGCTGCCTCTAAATCCCTCAAGAGCAGAATTCCCAACTGATCCGCTACAAATTATTCCTTCGCACTCCATCCTCCCACCCTCTGCCAAAAAACCCCAGTGCCGCCAGATGTCTGACAGAAAGACCTACCCCAAACCAGCTTGTTCTGGGATGCCATGTCCATTGAGTAGCCGGCAGCCGAGGAGCCCAGCGCCCCTGTGCTGAGCTGCCCGAGCCCCAGCGCGCTCCTCCCACCCGCCCGGGAGCGCCGGGGAGGAGCGCGGCTCCCGGTTCCTCCGTCCCTGCCCACTCCTGCCTGCCTTTGTTTGGGGGACTATAAAGAAGTTCACTCTAAGGACAGGCAAAGGCAGTTAAAAGAAAGTTAACGAGGTTTATGGAGTGGATTAAGTTTACCCGGGGATTTTATGATGCACTGCCCGGAGAGCGAAGAGCAACTCGGCAGCATCTCTCCCAGAGCAGGTTCGTGCCCAGAGAGCCCTGGGACAGCCCGAGAGCACCCGGGCAATGGGAAGCAGGGGGAAAAACTCACCTGCGTGCCGGAATCGTGCTCTTACCCACAGGTGTTACATCCTCAACACAAGCCCTTTAGAAGGCCAGGGTCGGGGCCTAGCTGCACCCCTCCTGCTAGCACGGTTCCCAACCAAGTCCGCGGCAGCGGCTTCTGGAGCAGTTGTTTGCCCTCTAACAAAAGACATCTCCACCCAATCCTGCACGGCTCTGTTGTGGTGATACAGGGTATTTCTCTGACACAGCCCTGGCCGCTGTTTATTGTCTTGCTTTCCTTTATCTGGAGATCTCAAAGCATTTTATAAATGTTAAACCTCAAAGCCTCTCTCTAGGGAACAAAACTGTTCCTAGCTATTGTACGTATGGAGAGGCTTGCCCAAAAATTAGGGCAGAGCTGGAAATGCAGCAGCAGAGACCAGAGCTGAGACCGTCTCTCACTACACCAAGTGACACAGATTAGCCCTTAAATACCTGCATGGACAGACGCATCTCCAGCTATTAACCCACACGCTGCCGAGCTATGTTGTGGCACAAGCGCTTGCACCACGTCCGAACGCCCCGCACGCTGGAGCACGCAAAAATCTTCACAACTGGCAATCCAAACCACAACGTCTCGCTAATCTTTCAGTTTTCTTCTTTGGGTAAAAAAGCACCAGTCCTACAGTTTCAACTTTTTAGAAAATTATTTAAAGAAAACAGAACAAAAACCCACAATGCTTTTAAAAATACAAAGCAAGCTGGGTGAGAAGTGCTGTTCTCTATTTTTGAGCTGACCCAGAAGCGCTGGAGGAGGCAGGGCGCTACAGGAGATGCTCACGCCTGGCTCTCCTCGCCCTGTGGCACACGGCCTGCTGTCAGAGGTCCTAAGCTGCAGTGGTTTCACAGCGAGGAGGATAAGACACAGCTCCCCATCTTTTTACTCAGCTTTATTTTCCACACGCTTCAGTTGAAAGGAACCTGGGGAGCAGCAGCAAGCGGGAATTCAGTGCCATCCAGGCTTGGCTTTTCCCAGCGCTCCAGGGAAACGCTGTGGTGAGCTGGACGGTACGGGAATCGTACCAGCTCTTTTCTCGGGAGATCATAGAATCGTATCATCGAATCATAGAATGGTAGGGGTTGGAAGGGACCTCTAGAGATCATCTAGTCCAACCCCCCTGCTAAAGCAGGTTAAAAGCAGATCACTGCCTGTAGAATCCAGCTATGGGAGAAAACCAAAACAACCAAGTGTCTGGCATGGGAAGGAGCCAGCGCAAGGGTGCCCCAGCTAGGGGAACAGCAGCTCGAAAACCTCACAGGAACGAGAGCAAGCAGCAGCGGGACACAGCCTAGCAGTTGGCACAAGCATCCTCTTGGATGCACGAGGTCCTGTTTGACCTGAAACAGTTCCGCTCAGGCTGTAAAGGCTTTGGGATCAGCTCTTGTAAGAAGCGAGTTCAGTGCCTGGCCCAAAGGACCTCCAATTTTGACTGCAATAAGCAATCTAGAGAGGACCCCAGAAGCCTGCTGTGTGAGTTTACGGCTCCGGACATCAGTTGCCTGACATGCCTCAATTCCCAGGCCCTTCTCGGAGCATCATCTCTCCCCCAAGCCCAAGATCTCATCAGACACCCCTCCGGTTTCTGACCCATACCTAGTGCTCTGCACCACAAGAAACCTGGAAAAGCAAAACCGGCTACAAAGAACACGTAGAAATCCCACAAGACAGAACTCAGGACTCGTTTTCCACTCGGAGCCACTCACATCCGAGTGGTGCTTCCAGCACAGCAAAGCTCCATTTGGATCAACTTCACGCTTCCCTGCAGAGATGGGCAGTTCCTGGAAAGTCAGCACAGGGAGAGCAACACCTCTGTGCCGCCAGCCCTGAAAAGCGGGAGAACCGGAGACAGGCCAGGCAACTGCCAGCCCCTTCCACTGCTTCCCTGCGGCCCCGCTCGGAAATAGTCTCGAGCCAGAGGGGCTACGAGGCCACTTTTACCAACAGCGAGAGGACAAACAAGGCCTTGCAGGCACCTTGGCTAGAAACAGCGGCTTAAAAATAAACGAGCACTAAAGTTTTGAGTTCTGAACTAATAGAAACTGAGAAGCCTTCTGCAGGATCTCTGCTGACCACAAGGCAGCAAAGACTTCTTCCTCTTCAGCTGTTTCACCCCGGTTCGCTTTTGCAGGTCGTGGCTGCAGCCGTTCTAACCTCATAGGGTGCTCGTCACATCACAGACAAGAAGCTAACGAAGGAAACGCAGCCCGGATGGGCACTGCCGAGGCTCCACCTTAGAGCATCTCACTTGGCCAGAAGGAGAATTCCACTAAACCAAACACAAAGCAGGAGCCTGAGGCCCCAATTTCAAGCAAGAAGATCCACAGCGGACCTGGCTGGGCAAGGAGGAGCTGCATACGGCAGCTGTTGGGGCCCTGCGTGCTGCTCCCCGAGGAAGCTCAACCTGCAGGTCCCTCCCAAAGATTCAGATCGGCTGAGTTGACCAAATCACCCATGCTGCCCCTTCTCTCCACTTTGCACACCTTTACCACCCACTGATTTCCAAGGAAGGGCTTAATTAAAACCGTGATGACTGCTGGGCCTTGTAATATCAACAGCGAATTAACTGGAGGCAGATGGAAAAAGAGGAGGACGACAAGAACCAGGAGAACTCCAGGATTTAGGGTGAACGCTGCCCAGACGGCACCACTGCCCCTGGGCGAGCAGATGCACACACAAGGACAGGACCTCAGGACCTGCTTCTTCGATGCCCAACCCTACCACGTCTCCGGGGCTGGACACGCTGCTTCCACCAGCATGGAAATGCCTTTCGCCCCAGGCAGCCCTGGGCTCAGGTGAGATCTTTGGATTGCCCCAGTTAACATCTTCAGGGGACAGCGACAAAAAGGCTGGACTGGAGCACGAAGGTGCAATCCTGTGCTGGTGGCCTGGCCCGGACCAACCCTGCACCTGGGCTGCACAGCATCCCAAGGCATCCACAGCACAAGGTAACTCCTGCAAGTGCACAGGCACTCGCCCTCCCGTTAAGGGCACTGCTGCAGCCTCATGCCCTGGTCCTCAGTGTCTGCGAGGCCGGCTCCAGGCCTCGTGAGAGCCGCTTGTGCCACGTGAAGGTGCCCAGCCCTCCCGGGGCACAGCCCCCAGCTTTTCCTGGGAGAGTTTTTAAGAGTTAAAGCAACACCGGTAGTGGGATTGTCAGCAGCACAAATGCACAATCAGGAGGGGAAGATGTGGGGGGAAAGCATCCAACTGGCGAATATAATACTTGGAAGGAAAAGCAGATTTAAAAAAAAATAAAAAACGAGGGGGTGGTAAAAAAAAATCTCAGGAAGTCATCTAGTCATTCCTGCTCTTTGCTGAAACAATAGACTCGGGATGCTGGCTAAGTTATAAATAATCCTGCTGGCTACACAACACAAATACAAGACGGGAGCAGGGTAACTATCGGCTCGATGGAAAGTGACTCACTACCTTCTTACAGCATACCCAAAGAAGGGCAAACGCCGCGGCCCCTATCCTGCTTGGCGGGGCTGTGCCGGTGCAGGGGCTCCACCGTCCGGTACCCCCGTCCGTCCGGTACCCCTGTCCCGGGAGGGGAGGAGCAGCTTGGTGCTTTGGGAAGCCAAAGCCTGCGCGGCTCCGAGCTGCGGGCACCCTGCGCCATGGCGTGCTTTTGCAGCGGCAAGGCTGTCTCCAAACCAAAGCAGACCGCACCGCCTGACACTGGGGGACTGATGGCAAGAAAGCGCTCAAATTGGGGAAAATAATGGGAAGCCACTAACTCCGCAACATCCTTCTCTTTTTAGAAAGGAAGTTGCCATTGCGAGATGACTTGGCTGAGCTGTTTTCCAGATCCCTCCTCCGAAATCTCAGCGAGCACAGAGAGCAAAGCTAACACACCTCCAGATGCTGGTGAAGAACCACCCCAGGGAAGGGTGTGCGTGCAAGGGTCTCTGCCCTGATCACGGCACTGGGGGGACGCACACAGCCCCTTCGGCCTGGCAGCTCTCACGAGGAAGGGAAGACCCATGTTTTTGGGCACCCAGGACAACCCCGTGGTTGCTCCGGGTCCGTGGCTGACCACGGCATGGCGCACGAAGAGCGGCGGCCCTTAGGCCAGGACCGGAGGGCCGCGCTCATGGCCATGGTAGCAAGAAGTTCTTGTGTCAGGAGTAACTGAGCAAGGGAAAGATGTCCCCAACTGGAGACTTGGATAATTTGGAAGTGACATAAATTCTGTTCGGCTTTTTTTTTTTAAAGCAAAAAAAAAAAAGAGCTTCCTGACTTGTTATTCCATTACCCAAATCTGGAAATGTAATCATATTAGTTCAGCTGTATTAACACAACAAAAAACCCCAACAAAAACTGTCTTAAAGATTGAACTGATCTCCAAGAGGCCAAGAGAAAGGAGAACAAAAGTCAGAAACCTGTGGCAAGCAGCTCCCCCTGCAAGCACCATGGCCAGCCCAGCACCTCATGATCCTCCGAAGACCGATTCGCAGAGGATGTGAAGTGATTCTTAAGGGGTTTTCTTGCCAGGTAGGTGAGGGTAAACGGTCACCGAGAGCTGTGCAAGCACACTCAGCTCAGCAACGTAATGCTGAGCTTGTTACAGAGTTTAACCCAGTTCAAACCTCAGACAAGGAGAAAAACCCAGCCTCCAGGCAAGCGGAAAGCCCAGGCAGCTCTAAGAGACTGTGGGGATGCGCTGCCACGGACCCAGCCACCGCACAGCTCCTAAAACAGCTCTTCTTCCAGCACTTGAGATGCCACCGCTCCTGTTCTAGGGCAGCGGGGGAACGCTGCCCCAGGCTGCCAGAGAAGCAACAGCCACAGGGAAACCATGGCCCTGTCTGGGGAATGGCTTGGAGCCGCCACCACTCCGACAAACCAAACGTAGAAAGCCAAAAAGCTTCAGCTCCCGGCTAGGAAGTTGTGGCCCGTGCACTTTCAGCAAAGCCCTGCATGCCAGCAGCCAAGCCGAGGTGCGCGTGCACAAACCCCACCCGACAGCAGGCTGGGCAAACAAAGCGAACAACCCTCACCACGCTCCTGCCGCGGAGGCAAAGGCGACTCGGAGCCTGCACGGCTCAGCCGTTGACTCGCCTTTCTAAAGAGAAGGCGCCTGTCGATGCCAAAGTCTTTTTTAAGTCAGAAAAGGAGATTACAAACCTACGAGGACAGACACCCAGAAGCACGGGGAGGCTCGGCAGCAGGCTCACCTCCTCGGCCACGAGCAGAGCTGCCACTGCAAACGTTAAGAGTAAATCTAACCCCACTTCTTCGGGGTGCCTGAGCCTCTGTACTTCAGAGGACTCAGGAACGACCACCCAGCCAGGCAAGTTCGCTTAAGGTCTTAGAGGAAAGGTGCGAACAGTTTGAACCGCAGTACGAGAAATAAAGGAAACTTGCTTTAAAATTTTTTCTTTAAAAAGGGAAAAAAAAAAACAACAAAAAACCAACCACATGCGACAGGGAGGCACATCCACCTTCCCACAGCCTCTCGGGCCATTCATCATTTGGATAAAATCCAGTTTCACATTGAAATTCAGCTGGACTTTCAAATGCAAATACGAGGAGAAGAGCAACATATGGTAGAGGTTAGTACCTATTTTTCCTAATTAAGCGGCATACTGCTGTTTTGTATAACAATGTTAACGGGGCATTAAGAAGCCTTTGGAAGAGAGACCACCTCACTAAAAAAAAAAAAAAAAAAACAACCAAAAAACTTCCCAGAAAGCAGAAGGGGCCCAGACCTCACCCTCTCGGAGGAGTGGTCACACACTCACCCCCACAAGGACGGGCTTCGTCACTTGTCACAACGAAGCCACCCGTCCCCCCGGTTGTGCAGGACGAGGCAGAAAGGCAAGAGGTGATCAGCAACACCAGTGTCCTCCAAGGCTTGTCCTGCACGAGTCTAGCTGGGTCTTCTTCCAGGTCAAACCTGCCCCCAGGTTTGGCCCCTGGGGCAGTCCTGGATGCCACCGTATCTGCGACCAAGGAGCACTGCAATGCAGATCTGGGAGGGCTTCGGGAGGGGGAAAAACCTTGCCGATTCTTTGTCCCGAGGGGCCAGGGACGAAGGGTGGGCAGAAGATCCTTCAAAACTCTTTGAGAAGGAGAGGAACAGCTCTGTCTCGAGTGGTGGCCAGCGAGCTCCAGGTGGCCACCACCAAACCTGCTGCCCACCAGTGCCCACAAGAGGTGAGCGCTGCCGCCAGAGAAGATCCCACGGCTCGCTGGCTGTCCCCAGTGCCCTGCAGACAGGACACGGGGAGCATCACCTGCTTTCCTCGAAGGTCCTTCCCATCTAGGATGGGTCAAGTTTTTGTAGATGACTCTTCCTCACCCTGCTTGGCATGAAAAAAACCCACCTGCACACACAGACCGGGGTGCTGGAGGCTGCCCTTCCTCCCAGCCTCATCCCCAGATGCTCTCTCTGAAACAAGGCCCCTTCATTTATTTTCAGTCCCTGTCTAACCATGCAGATTTCTCTCCTAGAAAAAGCTTATGCCACATTAACCTCACCTCCCTCTTGCTCCTGACGCAACCTCCAGCTAAATTTAGAGGAAGTCGTTGCCTTAGGTCACTTTGGAGGTGGGGACGTGCTTCTCGGGGTTAACAGGCACGTGGACAGTATTGTTTTAGTTTTTTCTCCCTGCTGGCTTTGGAGCTGGGCTATCTGGAGAGTTAATTGAAAAATTCAAGATAAAAAAAAAAAAAGGAGGCATCCTGGACTGCCCCTCTGCCTCCTTCAGTGGGGGAGCAAGGTGCTGTGAGGACATACTCCCTCGCGAAACATTAATCAGGGCAGCAAAAAGAGCATCAAAATAGCCGCTACAAAAATTCTCAAAAGCTGAATCAATAGATCTTCACTCACAGTTCAGCTTTTTCCTCTTCTGACGTTTCCTCATACATATTTGCACCCTGCAAGGCCACCCAGGACAAACCCAGAATCTCAGTAACCAGATGGCAGAAGTCCCCATCCTACCTCAAACGCAGGGCAAATCGGTTTCAAGACGGCAGACGCAAAGGCCACAGCGGCTGCTCCTCCTGCACCCCGCAGAGGACAGACCCCAGGGAGCCGCAGGCGCGAGCCTTGTCTGGCTGTTTGGCTCCAGGGGCTGGATCGTAGGGAAAAAAACAGTGACAAACGCTTGGGCGCGACAGCGTCTTCAGACGCTGCCTCCACTTTGGGTGGGGAGGTTGGCCCCATCCTGACCTCCCCGGGGAGCGCCGCCGGGGTGCGTGTCCCCTCGAATCAGCTCGGCACTGCCAGCTGAAAGCCCGGCTGCACGGCCGCTGCCAGATGCACACGTTTCGCTGCCACGAGAGCTCTGTGCCCCAGCTTGCCTCAGGTGATCTCCTATCCTCAGCGCTCACTGTGCTCCCAGTCCCCCGTACAATTACGCATTCAGCACCGCAATATATTTCACACTGTATTTCATGCCTCATTTGGCAACAAAAATTAATTAAACTTTAAGTCAACACTGAAGGAGTGCAGTACCTTTCCTCCCTCTGTGGCATATATAACTCAATTCGTTTAAGCTAATGCGCTAATCAAGACTTGCAAAGTATTTGGGAACCTTTTGGCAGGAGGGNAATATATTTCACACTGTATTTCATGCCTCATTTGGCAACAAAAATTA
>VZSC01009299.1:9326-32262 GCA_013398225.1 Steatornis caripensis
ACAAGTCTGGGTAAGCTGAAAGTAATTTAGAAAAGGACTATGTTTGATTTTCTGCCTACATTTAAAATCAGAGAAGAGCTGATTACATCCACCGCTTACTTTTGGAAAAGCTTAATAGATTTTCATGACTGGTTTCTTTCTAATTCCACTGTCTTCAACCAGTACCTCATTAGGTCAAGCGTAATACATTTCAAAATGCAACATAAGTGTAAGATATATTGATAGCATGAGATGTACTATGGGAAGCTATAAGCCACACCTGATATAACAGTATCACAATAAACACCTCCTTAAATCACCTTACCTGTCAAACAAGGCAAATGAGGGCAGCTACACTGGATTCTACACAAGCTTCAGAAAGCAAATCTAGCAGGTGAAAGCTAGTCTGTATGACACAGAAAGAGCTTCTGGATACAGCATTAAAATATTTTTATCCTCAAAATATTGGTAATAGAGTGTTCTTCAACTGAGGAAGAATTTCCACTTTTTGACACTATTCTGTGATGATCGCAAATGCCACACTCTTGAAGAAAAAGGAACAAGATGTTCAGTTTTCCAAATATTCACTAGAACACAGTGGCAAAGGAAGAAAATCCGTATTACAAATTCTAGACAAAACAAAGGATTGTTTTGACTGGAACTTATACAGAAGCTAACTATGCTTAAGTAGCACCACCTAACCTCTACATAAAAATAGAGAGGCAAGAGATGCCTTTTCTTTTTCTGCCTGTGATCCTAGTGTTTCAAGAATCTAAGACCAATTTCGTATCTTGGTAACTTCTGTTTGGAGTTAACATCCAACAGCTGTTAACATTATTTTAAACTGAAATGCAGTTGAGCTTAACACTGGAAATTTTCCAAATACAAACCTAAATCTTATAAAGTAGCTAATTAAAATAGCTAGATTTAACAAATCAATTTGATATAAAATATACAAATATTCTAACTGACTACATTTCAGCCATTTAGAGATCGTTTCCACTTAATTAAAGCTCAAGACAATTCAGTTATGGTAGCCAATGAAGATGGCATTGAATGTTTTGATCTAGAGGGAATGAATCTTCCTATCAATCAGTAAGTTGTATTTCCTCATAATGAATTTCCGTTTACAGTCATGACTATTTAAGTTACCTACAACTTCTACAATATTTGCTATTTGTGTTGTAGAAGATAGAGTGCATAATATTCCAACAGAGTTAGACTTACAAACGTAGCCAAAATTTACCAGGTTTACACTGCCACTGATTGTACATTGCACTGAGTTAATAAGTTCAGTTTTGGATGACAAATTGGCACTATCTACCTAACTTGAGCAGATGTTGGAAGTAAACAGCCCTGGGCCAAAGGAGGACACAGGAAGTACCTCACTTTATCAACTGAGGAAGAGAGTTTTAAATTATTATGAAGAAAAAGAAGGGTATAGCTGGAAGTATTGTCTATAAAATATATATTTTTTAAAGTAAAGTAAGTTGTTGCTGAAAAATTATATTCAGCTTCGCAACACAATTTCCAAAATATATCTTGACTTTTTTTCCTGGATGAGAAGAGTCTATTGCTACTTGTCGACAAATACTTTTAGGTTTATTTAACTAACACTATTTACCACCTGAATCTAACCCCTTTATTTAGAGATGTCTAACATAAAACAATAGTATTGGAACTGGGGCAAGGGAAAGGCCGTCCTTTTTTATGGTAGGTAGGTAGGTAGGTTTTGATAATAGAGTCTGCTGTCCACTTAAATCAGGAACCTGTTAGAATCTTCATAGAAAGGTGTAAGAAAACCTGCAAGGAACAACCACCTGTGCCTTAGGAAGGTTGTTCCTTACTTGCCCACAATTCATTTGCTCTTCTTCAGACACAGGAGTTACTATCACTCTCTCACGATGTCTGTTTTCCCTCCTCTTGCAACTGAACAAAGCCAAACACAGTTTTCCAGATTTATATTGTAAAATTAGATAAATACGAAAAATATTACCTAAAGATAAAAAAAACCCCTCCCTCGGTTTAAATGCTGTCTACACTGAGAACATTTCATTTGGCTGATCACACTGACACTACTATGAGCCAACTGAGCTGGTTTAAAACTCAGCTCAGTACACATGCTAGAATTATTTCTGCATAGATTATCTCGTAACATGTTTATTGACAGTGATTGATACTCTTAAAAACAAATGATATGGGCAAAAATAGAAAAACTATCACCTTCATAAGAGTCAGGAATAAACTTTCCTCTTATAGTGCCAGTAGTCCCCGCCCCCCAATGAAAAAAGTGTTTTAGCATATGATTAAAAAAGTAAAATCCTATGTTATTGCATGTCAGAAATACCAAAAGCTGCAGAGATCCGCAGCACCTATTAAGCCAACTGAAGGTGGAGGACTGGAGCAAGGGAAGGGACTAAAAAGAGCTTGGTAAAAATAAATGGGCTAGTAGAGTAAAAAAAAAAAAAAAAACCAGATTCAAGACAAAGACACGTTGTACATGTACATCAAATAGCACGTGACTTTACAAAGCTTTCTTTATTCAGGATAGATTTTTAATTAATGTTTGAAAATTAAGGTTTAGAAGATGCACAAGCAAAATGAAAGCAGTACAGCATATTTGATTTGTTCATTAAAAGAATTATAACTGTTTTATCTTGCTGGCCTTTTTAGATTTCTGAATGCATGTATCAAGCATATTTTCTGAGGATGATATAAAATCCCTTAATTTCTACTAATTAATAAAGCACAGGTGCAAGTATATCCTCCAGATTCAGAGTATGGTAAATATTCTTAGGCCTTGTTCCTCCCCATTCAATGATTAGCTCACACTTCTTATATTTTAGTGTTGCAAATTCCCCTTTCCATGCTAAGCAAAACAACAGAAAGAGTATTTAGTCACAAAGTTTATCATCTTCTCTCTTCCCACAGGTACATTAAGTCTCTTTCTGCAGACACAAAATCCAGAGAAACAGAGATATTCAACTTGTATCATAAATATACCGATATCCCTAAAAAAAATGAGAAGCAATATGCCAAACGTATCTTCCATGTAGGTGATCACAAGAAATGGTTTCTAAAGAGACACAACTATAAAACTTTCACTCACATGATAACACACTGATTTAATATCAATAGCTCTCCGTAGGTGTAGCAATCACTGCTCTGTGCTTGCTGCTTATGAACAGATTATCATTATTAAGCAAAGTACGTCATACATGTGCTATTGCTTAATACTTTCTTTTAAATGAGAAACAAGGTTTTTCTAGGAATTTGAAGTTGTCTATTTGCTTGTAAAATAGTGATTACAATAATTTACTTATTCAGAATATTCATCATCTGCAACCCAATGTTGAGGGTTCTTATACAACCAGCTACAGGCTAAATTGTAAAAGTTCTCTCAAACTTCACAGAGACTGAAGAACACTGAAGTACAGAAAAATCCAGATCTACTGGTGTTGAAATTTAAACCCATAAATAAAATGTCAGTATCATATATTTACCTTTTATTTCTCATTAATCAGTTTCTAGCTCTTGGAGGTTGATAAAATTGTTGAGTAGGTCGTGTGGACCGTCTTGGCTGACCATCACCTCCTCTGCGGAATTCTAGAGTTTGCTCATATGTTTCTTCTTCCTCCTCCTGCAGGTAAATAGTATTGTTTTAAATTGAAGAGTAGATAAATGTACCATACGTGATTAAGTATATGCATACATATATACATACAAAACATACACACACATATATGTATGAATGAATTCATGCACACATAGCAACTGCTGCTTCTGCGCTAACGAGCACTTTAAATAAGTGAGATAATGGAAGTAGGTTTTTCAAACCTAGCAAAGCTAACAAAAACAAGACGGAGAATCTCAAAACTCAAGCCTCAGGGGAGCAGCAGCAGTTATTAAATATTTGCAGAAAAACGCATATATATTAAACCAAATTATTTTCCAAGAGTCATACAGGCAACAAGCTCAGGAAGCAAGATAACCTTGATAATCTGCCAGGGCAAGACATATATTAGCTTTTCGGATTTTAGAAGTGGGTGTAAATGAAATAAAAGAATTAGGAAACGGAAATGCAAGGAACAGTATCTGGCAACATGCTTACTAGAAACACAGATCAGAAACAGTACATAAAAATCTGTGATGCAGTAATAATGAAAAAACCTACAAGTATAGTGGACAACAATTTAGATATGAATTTGCTATGCAAATAACAAATGTAACCTCTGAATAACAAGAGAAAACATAATTACATATTTGCTACATTGCATTCACTCCTACACATCTCAATACCAGAAAGATATTGACAAATTACAGGGAATTCAGAGGAAAAAAAACAACAAAAATAATGAAGAGACTGGAGACTGATTTACAAAGGAAGATTAAAATAGTTACGTATTTACTTTGGTCAAGAAATATTGAAAGGAAAAACATTCATCTGATGGAACATTTGAAGGTGGTACACATTAAAGATAGAGAAGAATTTTAAAAGGATTAGAGTTGATAACAAACAGAAACAGAAGAAAAAATATAGGCTGAAATTTTTTTTTTTAAAGTTTCTGAACACGATTGTGAAATGGTGTCTCAGGCAAATAGTTGTAATTTAATTTCTTTAATATCCTCAAACTATACTGTAGCACACACCAGGTCTAAAGGGAACATGCTGTAAGAAATCCACTTTTGAGAAAAAGTACTGAGTATATAACTCTTAATTCCCTTTCACTCATAACGTAGGAATACACAGAAACATAAAACAAGAACATTGAATGATTCCTTAAAAGTTTGTCAACAATTCCAACACCCAAGAACTGTCTTAGGGTGCAGCATGCATGTAACAAAGAGTAAGCAAGTCACAGCAGTAAAATATTCCACTATAATAGACAAAAATTAAAATCTACAGTCTAAGTTTCTGTTGTGAAAAGTCAGATCTTACTCAGGAAACGTCTCTTTCTGTATCAGCCTGAGTATCAATAAACATGCATCTTTAAAATAACAGTTACAACCACATTCCTCAAGGTAAGGTCTCCTATTCATAGGGCATGTCTGTGGTCATTGCTATATTTCCAGAACAGGTTAAGCTGTACTACAGAGAGTCTGCAATATCTGTAGAAGAAAACAGATTTTCAACACAACTGAATACAGAATAATTGATTTCTGTATTTTAGTTTCGCTGTAGTCAAAGGCTGAGAACCATGCATTTCTGCCACAAAACTTACTTTTCTCAGTGTACCTCTTTTACTGCTTACAGCACTATTGATACCCTCATACAAGGAGGTTTGAAGACACTGAGTATCCAAAAGAAAAACAATAGAAAAGCAGATCTCTAGCCAAAAAATCCACACAGCTTGCAATACTGTTAGCCCTAGTACAAACCCTCAACATAGTATATCAAGTAATCTCCCATTACTGACAACACAAGCTGTACTAGCATCAAAATGTTAAAAAGTAAGACAGATGCCTGAAGTCTAAATACCGTTAGCTCTTTCAGTATACTCCAAGAAAACCAAATAGCTGAAAACAGTTCCATATTATTTGTCAAAAGAGTAAAGAGAGAGGCAACTGCAAGTTTTCTTAAAATTCTTTGCCAAAGCTTCAACCTAACATAAAAGAGCTCACACTTGAAGAATAAATTGGTGCACTTTCATGTGCTCAATATCCAGATTTCTCCAAGACTGGAAAAATAAATGGCATATATGCATGACTGAAAATCTAGCAATGCATATTGGTGTTTTCCAGAGATTGTAGCAAATTAGACATGAATATTTTCTTTGTAACCGTGGTAGTCTTTGCTCAAAAAGAAATTAAACAGTTTAGTGCATCACATCTAACCTGTAATAGCCAACCTCTTCCTGAGGATAAGTATATCAGAGCAAATTTCTAAAGCAGTAAATCTTTAACAAATCTCAAAGTTAATGTTGTTGATCCTTTGAATTCAGTAAAATCAAATTAAAACTAGGAGCTGTTGTTCACGTTTCTGTTTTGATGTAGTTATCTTTACACAAAATAAAAAGCTTCAGATGCACGCATTTCATTTCAAGTATTTTTTTAAAATAGGCAAGAGTGAAACGTGAAATCGCACTCACTTTCTTGAGGGTCTGAATAAAATGAAAGCCAACAATGCAGCAAATGATAAGAAGAACGAATGAGCAACAGGACACCTTTCAACTGTTCCCTTGTTCTTCTCTATGCACAGTGGCTCCTCACACAGCTACTCATCATCTTGTTGAAGTTAGCCATCTTCACATCACGTGACACACTGCCATTTGTTTCTTGGGTCTTACCTATTCACATTTGATCTGAATTGGAACCAACATTCTCCGAAATAACAGTGTGCCAAGTCTTATCTTTATTAAACATTGCTTCTTGTTTCACAAGTAATTGCATTTCTTTCACCATTTCTTGATCACTGCACCTCAACCTACCACTGCTGAACTTTCATCCTTTTTCTATAGCCATTTAATTTTATTTCCATCTTAAGGGGTTTTTCTGGGTTCAACTTTATCTCAATTTACTTTAAAATCTCTCCACCCCATACTCAAAACTTTCTAGTTTTTTTTTTCTGTTCTTCAACCTAAAAACTTTATCTGTCTGCTTTTCTTCCATTATAACTCTGCAGTCAATTAGGTCACACATCTTGCCACCAACTCTGTTTTTCCAATCTTTCTTGCTGCTTGCTTTCAATTTATCAGTTGCTTGTGAATTATTTTAAATTATTCAATTTCTACTTCCTTATCAATGTAAGATCTAGATTACATTTTATAAAGCAAAGGTGGCCACAAATCTCTCAGAGCATTTTCATTCTCCTTCTACTACCAGTAGAGGTTACATATTAGTACAGCACTCCAGGAACTGTTATTATTTCCATCCTTCAGCTTATTATTCATTATTTATCTAATATTCCAAGATCCAGGACTGAGTTTTCTAGTACTTGCACAATGCCTACCTAGGGCTATGCTCCCTGAGCTTAAATGACCACTAAGCACAACAGCAAAAGATAGCAAAAAGTGGCAGATTCACAGAAAAAAGCAAGGAAAAGTTTACGATGCAAACAATGAAATGCACAAAGAAATTATTGCAATAACAGGTTAGAGCGACACGAGAGAGAGGATGGAGGATGCCAGCATTCTTTAGGTACTTAAAACAAGATGGCAAATAGGGAAGCATAAGTCATTGGGAATTTCAGCTTCTATTCAAAATTTTGCCATAAAAATCTGCTTTTACTTCTGATATTTTTGTTCCATCTCATATGACAGACAAGAACTAAACAAGTGTAAAACAGGAACATATCCACACTCAGTGCTTTTATTTTGGACCTACATATTCTGAAGGGCTTGCACCACAACCATACTTTACCAACTGAGCTTAGTGAATCAGCAAGAAACTTAAGTACAGCCAAGTGACTACCAGCATGCTTTTACGTTAAAAATTCAATGGATTTCATAGCTGCAGAACAAAGTTTAAGTCCAGCATTTACAATACTTTAATAACCAATTTACTCTTAAAATTAACAATATCACAGCATAGTAAATTTGTATTTCATTAAAATCTTTCTCATTGAATTTCAATTGCAAGACTTCTTTCAGTGCATTAAAAAGAACTGTTTAGAAACTTTTGTTTTTTAAAGTACAGTCCTTGAAGTGAATACTTACTGTATAACTTCTGAGAACAATGAGTAGGTGGATGACAGTAAAGAGCAGGACAGAAGTCATGCATAACACAAAAGCTTTGCCGAATGTTCTGCTCACATATATTTAGGATGCAGTTGCAAGTCACAGCTAAGCATCTCCAACAGTTTGCCACCTACAAACCAGTTACATCTGTCTATCCCTGCTTATGAACAGAAAATTCTGCTCTATTCACTTGGCCCTTCTTCTAAGACTTTTCAAGTATAGCTCTGTATGTGCTGTTAAGGGATGAGCACCAGAGCCTGTGTAAGGAGGCATGAAAGAGTAGCATGGGGCCAGGAACCACAGGATGAAGAAGAGACAGAAGGCAAAGAAAGCAGAAGACATTTTCCATTTCAGTAATGTCAAACCACTGTTTCAGCTTAAGCTGTAGTTTTAACTTCACTCACATACTCAATGCATGCAAAACTTGCTGGACTCGGTACAAAGAAAGAATGTTGGCTTCCTTGCAAAACAACCTTTTCTTTCATGTGCATTTCAACTCCTGTCCCCAGTCCACATTTAATGCCTCTTTGCAGCGCCCACTATGCTGGCAACTGCTGTCTCCTGCTGTTAACACACCAAGCAATCTCCTGCTTTGCCGGTTAAATACCTCTCTTACAACTCACTACTTTTGCCTAATCATCCACTGTTGAACTCCTTGAGCACTTTCAATTTTTGATTTTTGCAGTTTCTACTTACCTGTGCTTGTATCAATTGAAAACAGATTGTAAGATTTTTCCAGATGTATCAAAAAAAGAAACCAAACAGAAAACCCAACCACACTACGGTCATACTGAAAAACTCACAAGTTTCCTAGAAAAAGCTAAGCTTAACTTTTTAAATTGCAGTATGTTATATACCCTATATTTGTAAGAAAAAAAAAAAAACATTGGCTAAAGTATCTACAGTATTCCCTTAAACTTTTACTTTATCTGAATATTTAAATGGATTCTTAGAACTATGTTAACTAAGAATGAAAACAGGATTTTGTGGAAAACACAGTTTTTGTCATTTAATAAAAACACAAGTTTAAAGTTATATGGTCTCAGAGAGGCTTTAGGGCATAATTTCAAAAATTACTATCCAACGAGGTGTGAAAATGCCAAGTAAAAGAGAAATTACCACTAATGTAGATTTTTCAAGGATCTTAACTAAGTACTGACTTTGTGAAAAGAGCATTTTTGAAGTGTCTGTTACAGAGTAATTCAAGATATTTGCTCTTGATCAATTTTCTCTGCAAGTTATGCTTGTTACTTAAAATATCAGCTCCTCTCACACAGTAATCTTTGTGAGGCTGCAGATGCTCACAATTTTTTTTCACGGTACACATCTATATTAGCTGGACCTATGGCCACACAAATTTCTCAGTTAAATTATGAGCGAGAAGGACAAGTGGGCTTCAAGGTTATACTGCTAGGCCTGCATAGAACTGTCACCTCACTGCCACCAGATAATTAACATAAACTCTTAGCCCTATTAATGTGCCTTTAAAGGAGTCAGGGTAGCATTATATTTTTAGAAAAATATACTTTTAGTATGCTCACACATATCATGTAAGACATTGCAGTAATGTATCACTGATAACTAAAAGTACACATAACTAATTGTAAGGATATGGCTATGTTTAAATTTTTAAAAAGTTACTTTTTTTTTTTAAAGAAGTTGTAATGTAGTAATTCCATGATAAATTTTTCAAAAAATAAACTTTTAATATACCATTTAAAATGTTAACTACAAGATACACATTATTATTGTTACTTAACTCTTGCCTGGATCTTTTGAAGTGTATAATCACATTACAATTAAATTTTTTATAACTAAAGAAAGGGATCAACTATGTGACACCCTCAAATTTACAACCTAATTCTGACACATAGGGCTGTAGCGCCTTAGACAGTTGAACCAATGTAATGTGTTGCTGCAGCTGAAACTGCTTTTCTTTCTCTTCTCCTGCACCTTTTTCATCACTTCTTTTTCCACTTTACCTTTCCCTTTCTTGCTCAGGTATAGAATTGGAACCTTTAACTAATGCAGGTTCAAAAGACAGGATGGTCAGGATTAGGGAGGAAGAATTGCTTTCTTCTCTCAAAGCTGGTAGGTGGTCATCAGCTCAGTCCATGAAATCATACTCCTAGTCACTTAAATTCTTTTCCCATTAAAATAATCTTATGGAATGTGCAATTAGTCTGCCTTTATTCAAACGCCATGGGTGTGTGAAACAGATTTTGCCATTAGAAGCAATTAAGAACAAACAGAAATATCTCTGAGGAGGATAATGACTTCTGAGCTGAAGTGGAACTTACATCTTCTTATGAGACTGTACACATGTTGGTGTACATGCATGTCAGAGAGAACTGTCCCAAAGTTACTATTTAAATATTGAGTTAAACCAAAACCTACTCAGGACCTTTTCAAGTTTACCCCCACCATGACTCATGTCCTTCTAATGCAGAATCATTTTTATAGTAGAGGGTTCATTCGTTCTATGTGTTATAGTTTTACGTCTCTCGGTAAACATGATCTGCTCTGATTTTTTAAAACTTAAACAGCATGACAGTTTTTAAAATTTAAAATAATTGCAATGGATTGTAAGCAAATTTAGAACTTAAACCAGATTGCCCAGATTTCTATTTAACTTGAAATTATCCTAAAGACCAGAACCATTAACTTCTAATAAAACTTAAATAATAAAACTGGCAACGCTGTAATGTCATTAAAAAAACCCCAAAACACTGCTTTTTCATTTTCAAAATAAAAATTCCAAGAGGACCCTTTCCTGAGCAGTCTATTCTTTAGTATCAGAAAAAAAATGATAATAAATCTTTCCCGTTGACTTTCACCAATCAAACATCAGAAGTCAAATCATTTTACATTTTCTTGGCCAATTTTTGTAGAATTCTACAATGTGTTCTTCAGGGCCAGCAATTTATCAACTAAAGCCTTATTACACATTATTTGAAGATACTAAATTTATAATAAATGATTCAGTAAACTTGAAAAAATTGGTTATACACTATTAACATTTTTAATTAGATTTCTCACTTTTCCTCTGCTGAAAATGTAAGTTGTGACAAAAGTAGTTGAGCTTCCAACACAGCTAATTTTTAAATTATTCTCTTAAGACAATATACATCCCGACTTTTGAGTGAAGCAATAAACATCAGATACTAAGTGACAGAAAATTTGTTGAATCTTCAGAAAAAAATTCAAGAAGTGGAGAACAGGTGGATGGACAAGGGAATTAATTACATACTTAAATCTGAGACTGCTAAAAGCCACACAACAGTTAACTTGGAATCAGACATTTCTTTGTATTTCATTGCCCTTCTTCAACTCTGAAAACAAAGAAATCGTTTGTTTTCTAAATAAACTACATCCTAATTGCATGTCTATAAAACTAGGATAATGTAAGCCTGAGGCATGATCATCCCACAGACGTTTTGCTAGCTATCTGTTCCCCTTAAGGGTATTGCACAGGTCAGTCATACTTGCAGTCGTTCCCTGTGGCACATATTCAAATAAACGTGCAACTCTTGTCTTGAGGTTTGTGCTTGAAACAAACATACTCGTCTGCAAATTGTCACTATGTTCTCAACATAGAAAAAAATAATGAATTTAAATACATATTTCTAAGGAACTTATAAAGCCATTCACACCACATCCCTTCTACTAGTAAAAGCTTCTTCACAATGAGTAGTATCAATATCAAACTATAAATATTTACAGGTTTATTTTCAATAATTTCTAAAAGAAAAGTAGATACACTGAAGTTAGCGCTCCTATATAAATAACACACAACCAGTAGACACATCAAGTTTTCTCAATTCAGCAAGAAGAAAGCCACAAACTGGAAGTGGAAATGTTTTCAACGAAACACATAAATTTAACAACATGAAATCAGTAACACTAATCACTCCTGAGGCGTCAAGTCCCATAAGAAACAATGTTACTATAAGGAGTAATTGTGCCAGTTTTTGGAATAGATCAGCAAATTAAGGGGCCATCTCCATCGCTCCCTCCATATACAAGTCTTGGCCCTTCCCTCTCCGCAACCTTTTCTTCATTTTTTTTTAATAAACAAAGTATTAATCCAATTTTTCAGAACATCAGGTTGAATGAAGACCTCTGGAAAGGTCTGGTTTATGTTGCTAATACAGACACAGTCCTAAACACATAGCCAAAAGGAATACTTGCATAGACTTGGGAAAAATTTTCAGCATTCAGATTCTTTTCACCAAGTGCACTTATAGGCAAAATCATACACATCTATATGGGGAAAAAGTATTTTTGCGGTTTTGCTGGCAATAATTTGCAATGATATTTCGTAGCCTGAATATAGATGAACATGAAATGCTCAAGTGGAAGACTCAGACATATTTTGCAACATCTAATGATACAGATAGAAAATTGAAAGCCATTGCTTTATGCCCACTTAGCAGAAATTACCTCCTCTCAACTGAAATTTGCCTGCTTTTAGTTTATTAAGAAGTAAAATGCAATTCCTTAGCCACCTTTAAATGTCAGTCATTTCATTTCAGTCAAGGGCCAGTAACTTTCAGAGGAAGTTACGTTGTGACCATCTGTCTATATCCCAACGTGGATACACCAAGCTGAAGTCTGAAAAACTTTGTAGTTTCTCAGAGGATAGAGGTGCTAAAGAAAAATACTTACTATCAGTTCATCAGAATAAATGCCTTCTACAACACTTGTCTCTAAGTACTGCCTCTTAAAGAAGGCTGGAGAAATAAATAAATTACATAAAGAATTATCCAGATAGGACCTNAACTTTGTAGTTTCTCGGAGGATAGAGGTGCTAAAGAAAAATACTTACTATCAGTTCATCAGAATAAATGCCTTCTACAACACTTGTCTCTAAGTACTGCCTCTTAAAGAAGGCTGGAGAAATAAATAAATTACATAAAGAATTATCCAGATAGGACCTGAAGGTTAATTCTGTTTAAAGGCATGTATGATGATGCTCTGCAAAAGATTTGATAGCAATTAAGGCAACATTTCCAGTAAGTAAAAAACTGTCTTTGGTAAAAAAAAATCTAAAAAATAAAAAAAGTTTAGGATAGAATATGAAAAGTAATGCCTGGCAGGACAGAGGCAACTGAAAATGAGGCACATCACAACAAAATAACTGCCTAAATCTAAAGTGTTTTAATAAAGCAAAGAGACAGCCTTTTGTGAAAACTAAATCCACACTAGTAACTTTTTAGATTAACATTAATTAATAAATATGCAACATCATTCAGGAAGAAGGGAAGCCCATAATACTCAGCCTTAATTTAATTCACTTAGTCTATGAGTAATTATGAACTGTAAAATTATTCTAGAGATTTTCCTAACAGTACAGAAACCAAAGAACTAAAGACATCAAACTCTTGTCTGATGCAACTATTTAGAGACACTTTTTCTACAGTAATCTTAGAACTAGTTAAGTAGACTGTACAATTCTCTTAACAGCCTTTGTTTTTAGTGTAGTCAATGAGGACAGAAGCTAGATAACTGTGCCTTTGTTGGATCTCTTATCTACTGCACCTACTTAATTATTCAATGGGAAGGGCTTCCTGCTTGACCCACAACACAAAAAGGTCAGAGTGTGATGCTGAGGCTGCCCAGACCAAAGAGCCATAAAGAAATAGCACCCAATCCTTCAAGTAACTGCCTGCCTGTTGTAAATTAAGACACTGGAATGGGTTCAAAACCTCCATAAAAGAGACAGGCAAAAGTCTTCTCCAGCTTAAAGAGGCAGTTGTAAGCCTTTACCATTTAGTCAACTTCAGTGTTGCTCTTTACATTGCTGGAGAAAGGGTTGAACACCTTTAGAGGACTAACGGGTGTTTACTTCTTTACTTACCTGAAACAGGGGAGAGGTATAAGAAAGCTCTGAATTATAATTTGATTTAAGATAACTCAACACCTGTAGAAGCTCTTAGAGCTCTGTGAGGTACAAGACAGAACATTACCAAATTTGAGCTCTCAAATGTCTGCCAGCATGAATTAACTAATCCAAGACTCTCTGCTATTTTCTTTCCTCAACTCATTCCTTACTGGAGGAATAAGTTGAGGAAAATTGCAAAGTGGATTTTCAGTCTCCACAGAACAAAACAGATGATAGAAGAACTACAATTACACATACCTTAATAATAATTTTTGCCTCCTTACCTTTTAAGGAAGAAATACAGTGCAAGATACAGGAAGAGAAAACTAAGCTGAACTACAGACTTCACAGTAAGTATTTTTAAGCTTGTATGACTTCTAGCTTGTTTTGAGTGCAATCAGAATAAGGCCATAACATATATATGTTAGAAAACTAGTATATTTATTTCTTTCATATAATAACAGAAAACAACAACAAAAAAGTGTGATCATAGTGTAAATGGTGGAACAAGACCTACCATGTGACTAAGGAAACGTAGAATGGAAAAGAGAAAGCAAGGACTTGGGATCGGGGAAAAACGTCACAAGATAAGCACCTAGGCTACACATTTTCATAATTTATTAATGAAAAAAAATCCTGTAAGTTAGAGAATAAAATTAAGACTTTAAGTTTAAAGTATTATCTTGACTTTTTTTTTTTTTTCCACAGAACAAGCTATTGAGTCAGGAAGGCCCTTAACGTTCCATGCTTTCCAGTTGTTAGTATATTTTTACATATTTTACAAAAAAGCAAGCAGTTCTTATTTCTACAATGGCTTTTCAGTGAATTTTCTCATTGAGATTATAGTATTTTCATCAAGTGACCCCGGCTACATTGAGAGAAATAGAAGGATACAGTATTGTAGTGTTACATACAAGATACTTAGAAGAACTCCAAACCCATGGAATTCAAATGTAATTTTATTGTTAAAAATATTAATTAATTAATAAAAAAAATACCTAAGACATACTTTGCAAGTACTAAGAAAAAAGAGGTTTAGTGTTCTTACATATATTTATATGGGTATTGTACATGATTATGGAAAAAAAAAAATTCCCTACTAGCTTTTTTATTTACCTTATGTAAAATGCAGCTTTATCTTCTATACTTCGAGCCATCAGAAAGATAAATAACAGCATGTTAGGTGTCACAGGGACTGAAAACTTACAAGGACTCAGGGCAGACTGGGTGATGGACAGTATACAATCAATTATCAAGGAATCTTAAGATCATCTAGTAACATTTTTTCCATTAAAGTGGAAAGCACAATGTACCCTTAGAATAATCTACAGTCAAGGAGAAAAAAAAAAAACAAACAACAAAATAAAACAAAGAAACCCACAAAACTCACACTAATGCAACACAGTTCAGTATTTGAGAGTCAGCAGAAATACAGCACCGAATGTTAACCAGCAGGCGGTGAAGAGAAAATGAAATTATATTAAACCTACTAACAATGTAAAGAATTTTCATTGATTTACTATTTTTGATAGTCATAAAGGTTGCCAAAAGCAGACCAGAAGCTCAGCTGCTTAAACAATAGATCACGTCATCAAAGGTCACTGTGATATTTTGGCTGTTTTTTCAAGTGCCTAGTTGAGCAACTTCTTGCTTTGTCTTTTTTTTTTTTTCCCTTCCAGTGGTATACTTTCACAAGTTTATATTTGTTGGAAAAAAAAAATTAAATTCAGCGCACGCAGACCAAAAAAGCGTGCTGGAGAAAACAGTAAAGAATAATCAATTCTAACACATAGACTAAATTTATGTCTTTAAGTCAATTTACTAAATCTTTTCTTAATATCAACAATTCTTTCAAAAAGGAGTCTGAAAACCTGGCAGTATTAGGACACCAGAACTCACATACAGTATATTTCTACACTAGTAACAAGCCTTCAGTACATACAGCTAAGAAAGACTTAACTATCTGGAAGGACTGAAATAAAACTCAGCTTAACACTTCAAATAAAACAAGTTCGTTGTTGCTGGTAACATCACTCTGTGAAAGAAAAGTAGTTACTGAAGACAGTTTAAAAGCTGTTCTCGCGTAAAGAGGAAATATCACAAAGTTACTGAAATGTGACAACAAATTAAGTACTAAGCAGCATGAGAAATTAATTTTGCATTTGTGTGTGCTATCTAATTTATATATTAATATGAACACTGAGATAAAGAAAAGTTACCAACAGCATTCAGCTTAAAGGACAAACCTGAGTATCAGAGGATGACACCAATGGGTGATTAAGAACTGCAAACGCGTAATGAGGACTAGAGTTAGCATCCAAACACAAAAAAGTGAAGCGCAAGGTGTTAACTTTCTCCTGCAAAAATCCTATAGCTGCAAGGACCTTTTAGCAACAAAACAGTAAAATCTCTGAAAGAAACCATAAAAATTTTGTTTACCGTGAAGACGTTGGTGGCATTTATCTTACATAAATATAATAATCTAAATTTAATTGTTCGAATCCATGCTGTTCACCTAGGCTTCCCTGAGAGAAAAAACAACCTTGAGAAAGGTACCTTTCATTTCTCAATAGACTGAAAGGTCTTTGGAAAATCCTTATTTCTCACCAGTAACAACTGAGGAAGCCTCAATGACTGGATCAGGATGCAGCATGATGTTAGGACTCACTGCTTCAGTGGCACAATCACCCCTCCATACATTGTCCCACTATCTTGTGTCAGCTTTAACAAACTAACTCTGAAATAAAACGAACAAATCTGAGGGGAACAAAAAAGTGGTCCCTCTCATTCAACTCATCCAGTGGCTACATGACTGACGATCCAACGTGGGAGGAGTGGGAAGAGGAAGAACATGTGGTCAGAGACAGGCAGGAAGAATGACCACTACTAGATCATCTTAGTCTTAACACCAGGCCAAGTGTTCCTAAGACTGTGAGAGCTAACTTTCAGAGGGTTAAAGTAAAATAAAAGCCACTCCTCAAGATCACAATCAAAAACATGAACAAAAGGCTGATTATTAACCCAGAAAAAGGATCAAAGTAAGTACAAGCATACAGTAAAAAAAGCACCTTACAGCTCAGCACCTACAGCTAGTAGGATAAAAAGAAGGAAAAAAAAGGGGTGTGTGTGTGTAAATTTTCATAGAAATAGCAATGCATCAGCTGAAGAGCTTCAGTTTTTAAGTACAAAAAGGCCATCTCAGAGGCCATAAGGACATGTGACAGCTACAGGCAACAATGAAAGTTAAGACCACCACTGGCAGGAAACAGTAGTTGACTGCTCAGCCTTTGCAGGAGTAGTAACATGGCTATATGGTTCAGAGGTAAGAAATTAAAATAAGCACAGCCAACTACTTGTTAAGGAACATACAGCTATAAATACTTTTTGTGCAGCTTTTCATGGTAAGATTAAACAACAAAGAATTGTGCACTCCTGATATTTTTTTTTAAATGAAAGTGTACCTATTTTCATGACATTGACAAATAAAGCCTTTTCAAATTTCCAACTTCCATAAGGCTAATACATTCTAAGCCTCATAAAAATGACTGAGGCATACACCTCCACCATAATATTTGGCAAAGAAGAAATCACTGAAACAAGAACAAAATCATGATACAAAATAAAGTAATACAGATGTCTGGTTTTAGCCATACATACACATATAGTAAAAACCTTCAGAATACGTATTTTTAAAAACTGTCTTCTAACCTTTACAGAGCAACATACAATGTATATGAAATAAAACAAAAAACTGTGTTTAATAGCAACAACTTTCAGGGAGAAAATATGCATAAAACTGTTTGGCTGACAGGTCAATTACTCATTTTCAAACAAAACCATTGAATTTTATTATACAGGAAGAATACCACATGATGAGACACTTTTATGAAGTTTCACGTAGACAACTAAAAGTTGACATTTTGTTCATGTATTCGCTTAACTATTTTTCTACACATGCATTTAGCACTCTTTGCATGAATAGGCATTAAATTTCCAAAGGGTTACATTTTTTTGTACAGACTATGTAGTTTATATTTTTTAATACAATTTGTTATCACATACCCATGTGTCTGCATGAACAGGCCTGATGTTGCTGAGAAGCACCTCTTCATAATTTCCATAATCACAGAATTTAACAACTGCAGTTGTCCCAGAAGAATGGAGAGCTTCAATTTCTGCCCGGTAGAACTTAAAACAGAAATTTTCAAAGGTCATAAAAATATTACCACAAGCAGCTTAACAACTACCTTTTCATACATGAATATATAGGGGGGGGTGTGTGTGTGTGTGTGTGTGTGTGTGTGTGTGTGTGTATACACACACATATACTCTCTCTATATATATACAGTCTTAGTCAGTATTAAATTTTCAGTAAGATTTCTACTAGATATTAAATGAGATACATTAAACTTCCGCATGGTAGACCACAGGGACACAATAGAATGTATTTACAACACTAATTGAGAAAACATGCAGTTTATGAAATTAGACTGAACGCTTAAAATACTTGTTTTAATTTCTCTGGAAGTCGAACAAATCCATCACTAAAAGAAATGCTTTTGTTGGTATACAGCGTAACTGTAAGACTTTTTCTTAAACTATCTTAAAGTACCAGTGTCTATCAGCCATATACCCCGTACACACTAATATATACCTATTTTAAAACATAATAAAATATGACAAAACCGCCCCTTCAAAAAGTCCTTTTTCTAAACACAGAACAGCTTTCTATTATCTTGTTGAACACAAAGAAAGCACTGCCTCCTAACATGGTTAAGCTCAGTACTGTATTTTATCATCAAATTTCAAAACTGTCCTAGATGTGAGCAGCAGCATTTATTATAACTACCAAAAATCCAATAACCCTCAGACAACTCCCTTCTAATATGATGAGTACTTTTCAGGTAACAGTCTGGGATTACCTCACATCTATCTTTCTAGAACTTCAAAAACTCATCTCACAAAAATGCAAATATGCTTCTCAAAATAGAAAACAATTTCATAATATGCCATTATATTTCACACTAATCCATCCAGCCAAGCTACATATTTCTATTTTAGAGAGTCAACACACTATATGTTGCCACTACCAAAAATTTTGTATACCTCATCTGTTTTAGTCGTTCAAACAAGAGAGAAAAATAAAGTCACACTGCTGAGCTAACATCATCTACTTGTTGCAAAAAAGAAAAAACATAACTAAGTAACATAAAATAAACAACAACAAAAAAAAAAGACAGAAAATGGTGGTAATAAAAGTCTATTCAAAGAACAATAATATTTAAGGTAGTTCTCAGATTATCGGAACGCATCAAAAACTGAAGAAACTATCCAAGAAAAATGACAGAGAACACCTGAACAGATATTACCAAATCAAATAAAATAGCCTAAAACTTTTTTAGCAAAGGGAAAGATGAAAGGGAAGTGTCTTGCTACAAGAGAAATCTTATTAATAGGAAAAACATCTGAAGAGGAAGTTTTTAAACTTTTAAAAATCATAAAAAATCCCTATCATGCAGCATAACTCATTCATTCCACAAATTCTGCAGCTAACAGTCTACTAGTGATAACAAAAAACAAGCCTTTTATTATTCCCTGCGATGACTGAAATAAAAGAGGGAGTTTTTTAAACAGCGCTAGCAAAGGCTGCATGATGATTTATGCTAGAAAATGGCACTAAACATCTACAATTACAGACTACTCTACATAGCATAGCATTGTCTTTCTTGTTTCTTGGAAAAGAATATGGGCACCTGGATCCATATCCATCCCTTTAAATTTTTGGCACTTAGGTCAAATGCTTCAGTTAGGAGTTTAGTCATCCTAAACTCTACCTAAATGAGAAAAATAATCACCTTCAATATGACTTAAGTGCTTGAAGTTTCACACGATGAATGCAAGTGACATATCTCAAATAATAAAAAAAAAAAACCCAGAACAAGAAACTAGCCAAGAACACCACCACACACCTACGAAAAAAGCCCCATGTCTCTGTGCTAGTGTGATACATCTCCCACACGTATGTAAGAAAACATTAAAAGTACAATTTGAGGTATTTCTCATTTGACAAAGGCATACCTTGTTGTCTTCCCAATAAAGAGCAAAACACTCATCCCCTGGTCTCCAACTTCTTCCATACTCCATGTGAATCGATTGTTCCAGTATTTTCTCTGGTTTGATGGGCCCAGATCTCCTTTTGGGACCAGTGTTGTAATACAACATTTTATCATCAAAAGATGGGATCGTAGTGGGTCCTGATGATTTGATAGGTCCTATTCGTCTTCCTTTCTGATGATGCTCAGTATCTCCATTTGGTACAGCATTAAAATTATCAGTTCTATTAGGATTTTGGTAATCATTATTAACACCAAAATGTTGCTCACTTTTTACCATAAAGGCTTCACTACTTATTGTTCGTGCCTTCCTATCGCAAAAATTTTCAGAATTATGTATTTGGTTTTCCCTTTTCCCACGTTTCTGGTTATTGTTGTCTGTAGTATCTTGAGCAGCAGAGTTCTCCTTGAATTCTGTGAAAGACACCCCTTTTCCTATTCTGTTTTGCATATTGTTATCCCTTTTTTTGAAAGTAATATCACTCTGGTGAGTGGCTATGGGATAACCCAAATCCTTTGGCCTATCATTTCTAGGATAATGTCTATCACTTTTATTTTTTTCATCTGTCCAGTGTTCTAAAGAGCCGTGCCTTTCGGGACCTCTGTTTCTTGGTAACCCACCACTTTCAAACGCCTGCCTTGAATTTTGCATATCCCTTTGAAAACGAGGGGGCTTCTCGTTCCTTGGTTGTCTCATGTCATTGCGAGAAATGTGTCTTGAATGAGTCTCTTTGATGCCGTTCTGTTCCGTATTCATAATTTTGTGCTGTACTTGATGTGGTGGCTGAAATTGCAATTTTGGTTCTACAAAGAAAAAAATTATTTAAATTATTAACCTATTTTACAGAAACATATTTTTAAAATAATGTTTCAGACCCTAACTGATTAAACAACAGCATTATTTAGAAAAGTATGCAGTATTTACCTTTGTGACACAGAAATGGAATGGTGCACCAAAAATTTAGGAGAGACATTTGAACCAAAATTCCTAGTTACTGGAAAACATATACTACTCTGGGCTCTACTTAGAGCCAAACCACCTACTGGTATGGGAAAAGCTGGGCATAAATTTCCAGAAGGTTACTCATTTCTCCCTATGGACATCAGTAACTCACTTGAATAACAGCCATTTCAGACAGAAAAATAGGATTCTAACACAGAGAAAGGAAGAGCAAGGAAAATGAGGAGAAAAAAAGGAATAGTTTTAATCTGAAGTGAAACTTTCTGTAAAAATAACTTAACAGCTATTCAGCATAAAAGACAAAGGTAAGAAATAGAAGTGATAAAATGAACACTGCTGACAAATCGTAGGTAACAGGAACAGTAACAAAGCCCAGAACTCTGGAGACTCTGATCAATGAGCCATAACAGGAACCACTCAGGCAGTACATTCAAGAGATTCAACCAGAACTCTAACTGATGGGAAGAAAAACAAGGTAACACGGATCTCATGAAAAGGAGCAAACTTGCTATGGAATGCTGGGGAGGAAGGGAATTGTAGGGGGTCTGTGAAACTTTTTATGGAATTATATTTTTTTAGGCAAACATGGAATTTTTAAGGAGATGTTTAGGTGAAGAGACAAAGGAAAGATCAAGATGAATCCAGGAGGAATAAGTATGAGAAAATAAAGACTGAATGAGATTAAACAGGACAGCTGCAAGTAAGCAGGCTTCCCGTCAATGCACTGGCCAGGCCAACTCCTGCACGTCATCACTGTAGCCTGCCTCATCTCCTTATTGAATTCTGTTCTTAAAAATCTTCTCTGTGATTAAGTTCTCCATTGTGTGTGGAAGGGACATGTTTTTAAACCTGCTGATTAACTGAGACAGGATAAGCTGGCAAGTGGGACAAGAAAGACCTGGCAGCTGAATACTGGAGAGACCACTGGTTTGAAGGCCATCTACTAGAGAGACCACAGGTCTGGGCTCAGATATTGTAAGTACATGTAAGTACACGCGTCTAATTCTCCTGCAAACTTCAGGCCGTACCAGCCAGCAAGTTAGACAAGAGTCACCTGAGGTGGGTATCAGAGGTCAGCGGTCTAGGGGCCAGGAGAAACCCATGTGAGTGTGTGCATGTTGGTGACAAGGTGTGAGATCTGCTAGCAGACTTGGAACCTGATTGAAAAGGAAAGCATAAACCTATTAGAATGATTCATGTTTATACATGCAATTTTGTGTCATGCGACTGTGCTTGCAAAAGTGTCATTCTCTTGCCTGTCTCCCTCCGCGAACACTGGAAGTGTATGTATTGTGCGCATGAATCTGCTGTACATGCACAGGCCTGGTGGGACTACAGGCCCAGGCTCCCTGCTGCCTGCCCTGAATACACTCCTGTGGGAAGGAAAAACTAAGAACTTTAGTTTACATGTTACCACCAGGAACAATGAATGCTGATACCCAACAACAAACATATCAATTTTCATCTTATTTGCTACATGGTAAGAGTTAAACTTAAATTGTAATTTTAGCTTTTTTTAAAAAAAAACCAAACAAACCAACAAAAACACTTCCAAGCATCACACTATTAATAATATCTCACAGAATTTTTATAAATGCAATTGACTAAATTGGCTAATAAGAACCTAGTTTTATTTTCACACACACTTGACTTACTCTAACTTCCAGAAGTCAAAAACGTCTGACTAAAATGACATAGTGTGTTTTTTTTAAAGTGACATGAACATACATGGGGCTCAGCATGATCATAATTTTGATAAAAATATGACCTACTGCAAAATTCATGACTTTGAAACCAATCGTGTTTTTAACCTATGCATATGTAAATATCACTCAGAAAGAACCAAGAGTTTCATATTCATTTTTTTAAAATGAAGATGAATTTTAAATCTTGTAACATTTAATTTTTTTTTTTTTACATAAAATCTTTCAAGTTTAAAAGCACCACTACCTCTCTTTTACAAATGAAACATGAAAATACTGGTTTTCTTCATTTTATGTCTGTAACTTTTCTGTAAGTATCTTCCTTACACTTTCCCACTTCTGTATAATACATACCAATCTTCTAGATTTCCCATCATCTAGAAAGGATTATCTTCCTAATTAAGTCTTCCTTCATGACATTCTTAATTTATACCTCTTCTCCTACGGTAGTAAAATCCTTGGGCTTCCACTCTTCCTATTCCCAACCAAAACTCTCATGTCTATTCCTACTGCTAACTACACATGAAATGATTGAAATATTTGATGTCCTCTGAAAGTTTACTGCCTTGTATACAACATTAAAGAAAGGTGTATAAAATTCTAAAATACTTCATTCCTAA